>JACJUY010001244.1:75119-138568 GCA_014220935.1 Platorchestia sp. MABIK
AGCGTTGTGCTGATATGGGCACTGCAGCGTTGTGCTGATATGGGCACTGCAGCGTTGTGATGATATGGGCACTGCAGTGTTGTGCTGATATGGGCACTGCAGCGTTTTGCTGAGTCGAGCACAGAAGAATATTCACGTTGTAACATCTATGGTACACACGTGTGGCGCATATTGAGCTGAGTGTGGTAACCACTCGAACAATTGTTTTACATTTGCACTCAGCAATGCCTGTTTATTTCATTGCGTGATATTCTGGCAGCCAACTCTACCATCAAAATTATGCAGCTTGCTTGTGTCGCTCTCTGATCAAAGAGGAGTGCGTCGACGGAAATCATCCTGTAACGTATTTTATGGAATTTGGTACCCCTCGAGTGGGTGTGAACTTGTGAAGTTCATTTTGGTATATTTTCTTTCATCTCGTTTGCGTGCAGTTCAGTAGTCTTATTATATTTGTCTCACTGGTTCATTCTATGAAATTATAATTGAGACAAATTGTTATGGTTTTGCAAAATTCAAGGAAATAGTTAAATTCACGAGACAAGGAAAGCGAGTGAATTTTGAAATTAAGGTAAGAGTGAAGGTAAGTATTTCATTGGAATCTAAGTTTAGACATTCTCTACAAAATTGTTGCATTTGCCTCTTTGCGTTGCTATTGTCACGGGTGATGAAATTCTGGTGGTCTACCAGACATTAAGGAGTTCCGGTTGATTTCGAATAAATGTTCTAGCAGTAGTTGAAATCGAGCAGAGGCGGCTCAGGAGAACCGTTTCTCCCCGGACTTGGAGAGTCCAGCTCTTTCTGCGAAAACAGTAAAACCTTATGGCTCTTTGAGCCAGATCGCTTCTATTCTTTACAATTCTAAGAAGAGAATTTAGTTTCATTTATAACATGGGATTATTTCGGATTGCATGCCTGAGAGGACGAATTTAATGGGAAAATTTTCCGGGAAATTTAGCTATTTCAGTTACACCATCATGTTTTTTTTACGTCAGTTATCCATCACATTTAAGCGCTTTAGTGTCAAACCTAACGCCTCCGCTAATGGAAGTGCACCATTTCTCTGAATAAACACGGCCCACTCTCGAGTGCATATTTATTTAACCCGCGCAATCACGCAGAGAGCTTCAGCACCCAGCACCCCTTCATGGTTCAGGTCGCGTCGGTCGCACCTCCGAACTGTGCCAGATTCCTGTCAAAATTTCATGTGCTCATTTGACAGTGATGCAAAAATGAATTTGTGGGAATAATTAAATGTATTGAAAACAGCTCAACTCAAATGCTGAAAGAATGAGAAACATTCAAGTATTGTTTTTGTTATTTTCATTGCGCTAGTCAACGAATGAGACGAACTTCAGTAGTGTAGTTTTCATTGGCAAGTAAATTTTGAGTTCCTCATTGCCCATCTTTGAAATGGAAAAAGGAATTCAAAGCCGGCTTCTCTTCCTATTGAGCTTCATGATCGGGTGTTTTCCTTTATCCCTGTTATCGAACTTGAGGGTTATTTCCATTGCAATTGACTGTTTTCAATGTCTCTTAACTAAATGGAAGAAAACTGTGAGTGACAGCTCATTGAACGTATGTGAGCCAAGTTAAATGTATGTGTGGTACTCGTGGCAGTTCAGTGAGGCAGGCTACAGAGCCAGCTTGCTCCGAAGATGATGGCCTGAAATTGACTATCATGTGTGTGCGAGTCAATTTTTACGACTACATTCCTAATTAATATACCGTGTTCCGGGGCGAAGAAATGACGCAGTTGTTCGTATTTGTCATTGAAATAATGTTCCACTGTGTATGTTACCTCTACTTAAGAAGTAATGCTCCTATGCATATGAACATAGGATTGCTGGCCTGAACAGTTCTATGAACGTTTAATCAGTCCCATGCATGCGTGCGGCGGAGTCCTATATCATTGCACGTGTAACAATCACATCGTGGTTCAGTGAGCCAGGATAAAAGCTGAGCAGACCTGTACAGGTATTCTAATCAAAATGTTTTTATTTAATTGATCATTTCGTTTTTATCACTTGCATGAAACAATGAAAAGCGTTTACCTTCACTTGGGAATTTTGGCTAGTTTGCGCCTATTCATTTTACGGCGCACGGGCTAACATTTTATAACTCTATGTACAAATAGGAATTTTTATACTCAGCGAAACACTGGTGTTGACGACGGGCTGCTCTTCAACGACTCTTGAACGCGCTGGATGGTTGCTGCCGCTTGTTAAAATACCGGCACAAATGCGATATCGCGAGTATTCACTTGCGCAAAACACCGGCACAAATGCGATATCGCGAGTATTTACTTGCACAAAACACCGGCACAAATGCTATATCGCGAGTATTTACTTGCACAAAACACCGGCACAAATGCGATATCGCGAGTATTTACTTGCACAAAACACCGGCACAAATGCGATATCGCGAGTATTTACTTGCACAAAATACAGGAGCAAATGTTATTTAACGTATATATGCTCAAAAAAAATACCGGCAGAAATATAAAATCGTAAACATTTACTCGAACAAAATGTTCTGCAAACATTGACTGATATGGGAGGACATGGCGAAGAATAGGTATTAAATTTCTCCACATGTTGATCATGTCAATTTTTAGCTATTTTAAATGATTTTTATTTTTTGTTACTAGATATATGCAATCGATGAGCTTTATTGTGCTGAAGAAAATCAATTAGAGCCTAAGCGAGGAGTTTTATTACGTTATTCTCATAATTTATTGCATAATAATATTCGTCTGCATTGAATACCTTGTTGAAATAGAGTTACTAATATTACGTGTTTTCATGACGTGACGTTATAAATTTCCGTGCAAGTCGCTGGGGATTAACTATCAAAAATACACGAAAAACGGAATATTAGTTCTTCAAAAGATTAGCCTTTGTCGATCCTTTTTTGAATTACTGCATGTAATGAATAACTTTGTTCATTTTCAACGGCATCATCAATATATCTAAGTATTGAGTAAAGTACTGTCTTCGAAAACTTGTAAAGATTTTATGTTTGAACTTTATTCATACCTACATTTTCTTGCTTGCTTTTAGATCTTTTTTGTTGATCGAAGAGTTATCTCTGCGTTTGGCTACAGGACGTTCTGTACTGAATCTCCTCAGCACAGTTGTGGGTCTCAGTTTTTACAGAGCGACTCGTGTGAAAATTTGCCCCAAGCGCCAGAGGGTTGCGTCAGTCAAGCAGCACTAGGGTGTTGTGGTAACTTCAGGCTCGCTCTCTGTAGCGGCACTTGGGTCTCTGTAGCAGCACTAGCTCATACAGCAGCGCTAAGCCTTCTACAGCACTGCTAGGGTGTCTAGAAGCGCTAGGTTGTCCGGTACATATATAGCTAGGGTGTCTAGTATAGGTAGGGTTTAAAGCTCCGAGATTCAGAGAAATAACGAGATTTATCAATGTCCTGAACATCTAAGAATTAGATTTGCATTTTACCAATGTGACTGATCAATTTTCTGTATATTTTCAGCCTGATGATGATATTTGAACATCGAAACGTTGCGTTTTATAGACTTCATAGGGAGTACATTTTAACTATTGACAGTGTTCCAATAAAGAAATGTTGAGTGAATTTCTTCGCAATTTATCACATGATGAACTTCAACTGTTTCGTAAAGTTGAGAAATTAGAAAATAAACTGTCCTGAACATCCTTGAAGCCTGTACCCGAGACACACTTTCTCTCTGCGTTTGACGAAAGTATTTCCCGAGCACGGCTCCGATGCTGCAGGTGTTTTATTGCTTCCGTTAGTGGCGCGGAGCTGGAGATGTTTACTGCGGCGTCTCCATTAATGACACTTGAGCTCTGGTGGAGATATGCTTCTTGGGACCGCCTCCGCTGAGCGCCGTGCGTGCTGCAGTGCTGGCCGTCGTGGTCGTAATGATCAGAGTTTTTGGAAATGCACTTGAGTTATGTTCAAAAATCTGAATTGAATGTGTCAAGCTCACTGTTATTTTACGAGCTGATAAGACAGCACAGGCACATTAAATATGCGTTGCTACCAGACATGTTGCCTCGTAAAAGGCTGCATAGGTGAGGTTTTCGAACAGAATTCGTGGCTTGCAGCGAAACACCATATCCACACCGCGTACCGCAGAATGCCATTAATTCTCGAGTGTCACGGGACTTGCGGTCTCTCTTAAGAGAATGAAGAAAGACCGGCCATTGAAGAGGGATTCGAACCTCCAGGAAAAAGAAGGGAAAGAGCTGGAATGAAAGACTAGAAAGGAAGAAACCATAAGACATAGCAACATAAGTTTATCTGTCCTTAAGAGATAAGGGGAAATAACGATGATTTATCATCAATCACAAAATTTTCATTTGGAAGAAGCATGTCAAAAATATGATTTATAAAAGAAGTTCAGAATTGGTTTGAAGGCAAACGCAAAGTAAAAAACGGAGTGCCAATGTGAACGTTCGATGAGATCAAACATCAACGTAGCACTCCTGAAGTTTCACTCATGAATATTTAACGACAACATGGATAATTATTATCTAGCTAAGTTGACAGAAATTTCATCATTTAATGCCCCCATAAAGCTAGAGATGCGTAGCGAGCAGTTTGGAATTCCAATTCCAATGAATTCTTTCGTAACGTTGCGGCGTCGTTTAATCTGGCCAGTTGACATGATGAGTTTCAAGCTTAGACAGATACTCGTACATAGCACATAATGTTTGCTTAACACTAACAGGACGCAGTGGTAATGTTCTCGATGCAAAAGAAATTTTTCCCATTATTTTTCTCCATAATTAAATTTTTTATGCACGCTTTTAATTTAAAAGTTTTCATAAGACTTAACTTAAAAAAGATGCAACATTTTGTAAGTTCGGAAATTATAATTCATTCGCGCAAATTTTTTCTTACAAAACACTGGGATTACAACGATTTGGAAATTTATACGTGCCAATAGAAAGTTGGGACATTCATTTAGAAATTATATCAGAAAAGAAGTTGCGTAAATTTAATTCAAGAATTTTATATCGGCGTTAATTTCACATCAGTTTTCTTTAAATTTCACCAATTTTCGAAAATCCCATTTCAGTTCATCGGAAATTTTAAAAAGAACAACTCTAGAGTAAAAATATGAGCAAGCTAAATAAAAACTGACGTTTCGACCTTCTACTGCGGTCACCATCAAGGTAGACCTGTAAAATATCTGTAATTTAAATGCTGACGCTTCAATGCTACTCCTTGAAAACGTTATAAAGTATGAATCACATAATCAGCACTAACTTTAATTATTAAAATTTTAAGCCGTTGAAAAATAAGTGAGAAACACATTTGAACTGATCACGGAATCGCTAAGGGTATTTGGCGTGCAATAAAAATTGTGTTTTAAATGCAGTGATTTGCTGGAGAAAATTTAAATTATCATACTTCTGAAATTTATTCCAAAAGTACCTCTGTAGCCCAATGGTTTTAATGCACACTCCAACGTTTCCGCATCTCGTGCATTGAACTCAACACGACAGTCCTGCGTAAGGACGAAAGCTACTTGAGCAGCGCTGTACACTGCGGCTTAGCGGTAGTTTTACGAAACACACGGACACGTTTTGTCTATGTAAGCTTATGCTCGGGAATTGCTTCATGCATGGTTTAATAAAAATTCTTCGTTGGTACAACATGGCTTGATTTCTGTACGCTGAAAAGTGAGCAGTTATTTTCGTATTTTGTACTGAAGTGGGGATTTTTGATCGATCAAATTGAGCGCTTGTTGAATCATGTCACCTGTTGACTAAACGTTTGCAAACAGTTGTAGTTTTTCATGGTATGTTTTTTTTTCGAGCATTTCGTCAATGTAAGGAGAAAGTCCGTGATCTTGCCATGATGTGAAGTGATCATCACAGATGAAATTCATAAGAAGGAAACGTTTAGAAGGTAAAATGACCGCAAAATGTGAGTTAAGAGTATGGAGATTAACTCGGTAAGTACCACTTGTCATTTTTATTAACACGTTTTTTGTAACATGTGTGTACAAATTTCCAGATTACCTTTTTACAAATATTTTGATTATCTGTACGTTTCAAAGTGGGTGGTGCGCAAACTTCTCAATATATGGCAAGTGTGAGTGCACACCAAGCCTTGTGACATTGAGTGCTGGTAGTAATTTATTTTTAGCTCCCAAAATTTTACCTCATTAAGTGACATTTTTTTCAAGTGCTACCATGAACTTATTCAAAACTTTAATTTTTTGTCACTGAACACACCATTGGATATTCGGTGAACTGTTAAAATTTCTCATGTTTAAGATACCGTGATTTCACGTATGACATAACTTGTTTTGGTTGCATTCATTCCACCGCTGCGACACCGTACAAGGAGTTCGGGATAAATTTGACAGTTTTATCAGGAAAAAGAAAAAGCGCTTAGGATCTTTAATTAAACTGAAGGAAATTCAATAGGCAAGATAATTAGACTATTGTCGAAGAGTTTTACTCAAAATAACCGCCATTAGCGTCCATTGCAGCCTTAATGCCGAGCCCGAAACCTGGAGCAAGCTAATTTTACACTTTCCCTTGGAAGAACCTCAAAAACCACTTTAATTCTATCGATTAACTGGTCTCTTGTAATACTGGCACGGCGATTGGTCTCTTTCTCGACAGCGCCCCCATACATAAAAATTCATCGGATCAAGATCGGGGAAGTTTGGAGGCCAAACATTGGGTTTTGCACATCACCGTCTGACTGGACGCATCCGAAAACCATGACAGTTTGAGGAAATTTAGTCTCCTCGCAGCCTCAGTCTCTATTGCAGTTCTCTAGTTCATGCCGGATTGTTTTGCCGTGTTCAGGGAGCATTGAGCAGCGACCATGTTCTCCTTATTTTGATGGCCGGCGCGAATCATCATGATACAAGTTATTCTCTGCCACGATTCAGGAGGCTCCCAGTCATCTATTCTTACTGCCATCGTGCATATGAATAAATGAGGGTTTAAACTTTAAACTCAAGCCTAGTTGGCATGAAGAAGTTAAAAATCTAAACAAAAATTTATTCTGTCAAATTAATCAACAATTTATGTCGCTTTATCGATTTTTCTGATACTTTTGTAACGCTCCTGCATCATATCTTACGATGCTCCTTTTCCGAGAACAGAATTACGCTATTTTATGAATCATTTAAATGAAATATTTAGCATAAGCTAACACCCATTTCAGGATCGAAACAATTTACTCTAATATTATGTGATCATTCATTCGTGTGGGTTTATTGTCGTCAGTAATATTTTATGATTATCGTCTCTCTTGGCTTTTCACTGTCATCACTCTCTTCATAACTTACTGGGGATTATTGTAAGAAAACGAATTTTTTTTTTATTGAAACCGATGGTACACGACAATATTTCAAAAATGTACGGAGAGAGAAGCATAATTTGACAATGTGATAATGCTGACACACGCATCTTACGGTATTCCAATATGGCGTCGGTGATGTCATGAGGAAGAAAGGTCTGTTAATTACTACAAATACACTAAGTGTTAATTGAAAGAGGCATAGTTTTCAATACTTTGTTGCAATTTTTGAGCAGATAAAGTTTGATGCGGTAACGTAAGAGCTGAGCACGCTCGTTCTTGTTAAGTCATTGCCACACTGAGTGAGGATGTTGTCGCCAACTGGGGCAATTTTACTGAAACGTTGAGCTTCGTCCTAATGCAATGACGTCCGCGGCTTATCTGCAAGTGAGCGTCCTGGCTTTTATTTGTTAATACAAATTCGTTACAGACTGCTGGGATCTATTCTTATAAACCGATACAGATATGTACAATCCTGATTAAACAATTAAGAAGGTAAACCCAGTGCCTAGCTTTTTAAAAAAACCAAGAAGTATATTCTTCGAGACGATGTGGCTTCTCTATGACGCAGCAGTTCTCGTCGAGGACGAATAGAGGTGAACAGAGCGCCTCGGGGCGAGCTCGCCGCGATGTCGGCTCCACCACCGCTCCAGGCGCGTTGTTTCTGCGCTAAGAAGCTGGCGTTCCAAGTATTAAATATTCATAATGCTGAAATATTGAGAAATATTGTGAGGCAAATTGCACAGCTGTATTGAAATATACGAGAACGTATCTTTCACGAATCACTATTGCGGATCTCCTTTCCGATGCTTAACAGAAAAATATACGTGGGCTAGGCGTAGTTCATTTTTCAGAGCGTTGATGTTATTTGTACATATAGGTGGTTATGGACAATCCACAACGGAACAAGATCAGCTCGGGTCGTTGTCCCAGATGTTGTGGACTTGATTCCCCGTTGGGACCAGGATTGACTTACGAGCTTCTCATTTGAGAGATGATTGAATCTAATCTAGATGTCGCCACTGGAGATCACTCCTCTCTACGGAGATAATTTACACTGGAAGCAGCAGATGTGACAGCATTGATTCCTAAAACCTATTCTTAATTTAGTTAGCACTTTGACCGCGACGTGAGCCGCCTGTTCATACAGAGGGAATTTTCATAATGCTACTAATCGACCAGTAGTCACAAACTTCGTTTTCGTAAATAATTAATCAAAGCTAACTGAAGGCCCGATTCAGTTAAAGCTTGCTAGTTTCAAAACTGCTCACTACAATTGACTTTAAACTTGAGTTCAATATTTCAGGTCGTGTGTTAATAATCAGCTCATCGCTCCAGCTGACGAGATGTTTTTTGAGGCTGTGGTTGAAAAATGCATAATATTTTCTCCAATGAATCTGTTTTATTGATGCTCACCATTTTGGCACATGTGATATTCATTTTCTTGATGCTACTTCTTGCATTCGTTTTACCGCTAACTTCCCTTGAATTTGCTGACTGAGTTTTAGAAGACAATATCGTTCATCGTGTTCCGACTTTTTAGTACATTAGCGACTTACTAAAATTAGTCCCGGTAGGCTTCTTTCGAGCTAACCCTGGATCTATTATAACGAATCAATGAACTCATACAGACAGATACGAAATTAAATAAAGCTATTTAAATATGTAATGAGTTACATCAAGCTATCAGAAATGGACTTACTCTGAACGAAGTGCAGAATTTGTGCAGTTCACTGAGCATAGAAAATATTTTTTCATTTTGCAGAGAAGCACATTTGCCGTTTGGCTTTTTATTATATAAAAAACTAATTCCTCTCCGTTTTATTCTTAAGGTCATGTGAATGCATCTTATCATTCAGATTTAAAGAGTAGCTATAAAAATTTCTGCTTATTTCTAGACTGTTATGGAAATACCGTCCCTCCCCCTTGCTTATTTTCAGACTCGAAAGTGAAACTTGAGCCCCCATTAACTTTCTTGAAAATGAACCTTCGCTAAATAAATATTCCTCATTTTGTCGCCATGCATCACTAACCTTACCCGGTTTTGCTGGCAGCGTTTCGTCATTTTTTATTAAGCGACGGACTCGGATCGAGTTGAAGCGGCCTTTTTCGGTAGATGAATCTAATTTATACCGACGAAATTCAATTAAAAAATCGGTGTAAATATGAATATATACACCTAAATTACTATATACCTTCTCAGCCTTGAATTCGAGTTAATTTTTTACTCCTCTAGAGACGAGACGGTTCATTCACGGTTCATTCTTATTGTTTTGGATTAAAAGCAGAATGAGTTCAGAAGCATTGAAGTAGTCAGACAAAGCTGGGGAATTCCAAACAAGTTTGCCTCGACAGAAGACAACGCCATAATGATGTACTTGAATTCGTCGTAATTAAGGCCTTGTTTTGGGGGCATTATTGAAGCATTTGCGGAACAATTTTTCTTTGAAGATAAATTGGAATTTTTTGAAAAATGCCCTTCCAATTCTCGTGAAATTCGTTCTCAGAGCACATCCTTTTTGTCGCTCATAGACATAAATAACAGCGGGCGCTAATTAAACGCAAATACAATTCTCATCACAATTTGAGCCACCAATGAGCGTTTTTGTGGGTTACTTCTTTCTGATGTGAAGTGGACGTAAGATTCTCATTTTGCCAATCAGGTCTGGCGTGCACTTGGAGCGACAGCGTGGACTTCTTGCTCAGTCAGATGATGTCTCCAGAGCCCCGCATTCTGATTGGCGGAATTGAGCCAAGTTTCTGCAGAATGGCCAGCCATTTCGCTCATAAGTCCGGCAAACTGCTGCTCTCCTGGTCCTGCCTCGAGGTAAGAAAGGAGAAATTTATATGGCGTCGTGTTGCAGGCAGCGTTGCAGGCCACTTGAGATGAAGTTTCGCTTCAGGGGAGAGCGAGGCGAGTGGTTGAGCTTGGCGTGCTGTAATTCAATACTGCGATCGAATTCTCGAGTCGTGGTTGTAGGAGTCACGGGAGTGGGAGTCGTAGTTTGGAAAGTCGCGAGTGTGGGAGTCGCTGGTGTAGCAGTCGCAGGTAAAGAAGTCACGGGCGTGGGATTTGTGGGTGAGAATATTGCGGGTGTGGGTGTCGCAGTTTTAAACTAATTGTCGAACTAGAAAGGGCGTTAGACCGCTGAAGCTGATCTGAAAACGTCAATGGCAATTCAGAAAAGAAGTGATAGATGGCGAGTGTCTTGCTACTTTCAAGCTCAGTTTGAAAACTTCAAAACTATAGTCATCTTGGAATTTTCAAATCACACACCTCAGGCTCTGATGTTGAAGATTTCACAATAAGTTCACACGCACAAATGCCACGAAGCGAGTTACCCTACTCTGTTTTCTAGTAAGTTTAAATTTTTTCCATGGTAACCCGAGTTTTTTTTTAATTTCATTTTCAGGGGAGTTTTTTTACTATTTAAAAAAAATAATTTTTATTTTAGAATCTACTGGCAACTGAGGACTCTGAATTGACGAGTAAACATATACATGACAGTTTTTGTTACATTATGTTATGGACTGTGTAGTTTACTTGTCATGCTCAGAATAAGACAAACAAGGTGACAGCGAGTTAATTAACTTGTCTCTGCCGGAGGAGGGGTTAAATGTTTGAGACAAGATTGCCCTGCGTGCGACAGGGCATGTATATCAGCAGACTACTTCAAACTTCGCGAACAATCTAAACTGCTTCAAATCAGAAACTCAGAAAAGTCTGTTCGCGCTACACGTTTATAGCTGCAGAATAACTCTCATATCGATTGTGCCTCAAAAATGGAGATTCACTATCCGGAAACTTATGTAATTTGCATGGAGTTCATCTCGTAAAGACATGTAAAATAGCAACGACAGGCACAGCGGACCTTGTTATGAAATAAAGGCCAGCTGCCACAGATCTCACTCCAGTGATAATGTGAACCAACTCTAGGCTTGCTTAGATACCTGAAATTTGGGAACCTTACATGAGCATATATCATGAGAAATTATTTCATCTGGCCCGAGTTCCACCAAACTCTGAAATTACTGTGGCTAATACTGGGGTAATGAAATTAAGACTAAGGAGCTTTTGTTCATAAGTGCGTAAATCTGAAACGGCACATGTCGTAGAAATGCGGAGGTAGATGAAGCGGCACTTAGAATACTTGTGTACATATGCAATTCAGAAGAGGCTTCTACAGAGAAAAGTATACAAATCTCAAGTGGCACATACCAATGAAGTAATGAAATAGATATTATTCTGCTCTTAGTAATTTATCCTGCAGAACTCTTTGGCGTACACCAGTTTTGAAAAAGTCCCATCTTCTGTTCTTATTCAAAAAGAGAAATTAGCGTTTCCGAAGTTGGTATTTTCTGCGGTGAATGTCTAAGCCCCCGCATCATTAGGTATGCTAGCTTTCCATTTAAAAGCCTCGAGTATATTTAAAAATTTAAGGACAAACAGTCTAAAAACCACTGGTATGGTAGCTGTGGTCGCCTATGTACAAATTTCGTTTTTCGCGTGGCCAACGTTTTTAGATAATAGTAACATTCACGCCCATGAAAATGATGTAGTTCCTCGTTGGCTTTAAAAAATTGTCGCCGTTAAGAACGGGAAACCCGAGTGACGTATTTTTCCCCTGCTAGGAGTTTTGTAATCCGATTCTTACAGATGCATCTGCCAAAAAAAAAAATGTATGCTTGGTGATGCTGGTATGGTGACTTTGAAATTTTAATTTTTACACGCGTCTGAGTGGAACTGGGGAGATGAATTTTATTGATTTGGATTGTAGAAAGCCCCGATTAATTCAACATGCCGGGGCAATTTGGCAGTGTTGGGGAGTAAGAAGCTAAGGGAATTTGTATGCATTTCTCTGCTGCTTTCACAAATAGTAGAGAAGAATGTGCTGGAGACAGTGAGGCAAAACCGGGCATCTGAATATTTGGCGTACTTGAGACGTTCATACTGATGCTCACCGCTGTATTTTATAACTCATTAAAGTAGGAGTCTGACTTAGAGAGCATAAAAAAACTAATCATGTGAAACGCCACCAGTCTACAATAAATTTTTTACGAGGAGTGTGCACGCAACTGATGCATTTGTGGCCAGTAAAGTGCCTTGTATTCCAAGTTTCGTCATGCAGGTCACCGTCTCACCTGACTGTTGACTTGCAATTTGATGACTGTTGATGTGTAAGTCTTCAGTAAATCAAATAGTAATATGGTTGAAATTGAGTAGCTAAAAGTTTCACAGTCCCGTCAATATGCCTGATGTTTTGATTTAAAGAATTCATTTTGAAAATTTTAAAAATGGATTTTTTCGATTTGTTATCTTTTCTCAAAAATAATTCGGCCCAAAATTGTTGAGCCCTTAACAAGTTCTGAAAACCTGAGGGATTTTATAGTTACAGCACGTGAAACCTTTATTCAAAAAAGTATGAAAAATTTTGGCCTCACAAGAAAAGCCAATTTGGTAACTTGGATTGTACCAGCAACAAAGTTTCGGGTCTTCCTGGTGTCTGAGGAATACTGTTTGTCTGGCTACCAATTGAGAAAAGTACAACGCGTTATGCGTAAAGCTCGACTACTTCTGTATGTCTAAGAATTCCTTGGTTAAAGCAGTGCAGTGTTCACATCTGTTTCAGTAATTTTTTTTTGTCTTCCTTCATCTCCACCTCGTGCTGAAATCTGATTGTGTTGAAACTCCAGCGTGAATATTGGTAAAAGTATGAACATGTAAACTCTAATCTCCATTTTTCACTGTGTGCTTTAGCCTTTAGTTAATTCACACCTGCTCCCCACTGTTCAAATACATATTTGCTCGGCCTAAAACTTCCGCTGTCATCAACGTTGTTTTCATAACCATGAACCTTCTCTGTTTGAATGTACCTTACATGCATGCACGGTCTAACCGTGTTGTTAAGAGAAGAGATAGTTAAATTAACATCGAAAAGGCAGATTTCAAGCTCCAAACCAGTATGATCCGAAACACGTTTTTAGGTAACTATATTTGTGCTCCGCAACACATTCAGATATTTAAAAAAATACATCTGCCCTACTGCACCTAAACTTTGAGGAGTGCGTGATAATATTACTGCAATTTGATTGAGTGTCACTTCTTCACTACGAGAGCATGAATTGGTATTTGACATTACCTTGCTTGTCACTTAAGAGTTTTCTGTAAACCCGAGCTATTTCGCTCCAGATTGTAACAATCGAAGTATTTGTTCTTTGTTATGAAGTATTTCCAAATATCTCTTACGGTTTCCGCTGCCTCCTTTAATTCCAATGGGATTTTACGAATCAGCTTCACATTTTTCCCTCAAAAATCGTTGAGATTCTTGCTGGATTTTTTACGCGCTGAGAACGACACACCACAAACAGATCATGCACTTGAAGTCCTTCAAATCCTCGTGCCCTGCAACTGCTCAAGAGGGATCGAATTCCTCCTTCACCAATCGTGAAATGACACTTTATCCTGCCCGGCTATTGCTGAAAATTTAAAAAATTTACATTTCCAATCCAATGCAAGTCGGCAACGAAATTCCGACTCTCGGTGCCGAGCAATTCTGAGCAGCAAATGGGCGAGATGCGAGCGCGGCAAGCTGGAGTTCATTTCCGTTCTCGTGCTCTCGCACTTTGATTCTACTCATCCATCTGTGCATAGAGAGATTTATTTCGCTCAAATGCTGTTCTTCTTTTGAAGAGTTTTAAACATCTTTGAATGCTAGTATTTTGCTTAATTTCCGTTGACTGGTTCAACTATTGAAAACTTCTATTTGTACACACAAAAAAATAATTAACGGCTCATTTCCATGAATAAAGATGCCCTCAAATCTTGTTCGAAACTTCGTAAAGGGGGAGTGGCGATCCTTAATAATGAAGGGCTTTCAACAAATGACAAAAGCTCTCACTCCATCCTATTCAACGCGGTTGTGTTGCTCGCCTCTCCTGCCGTCACAAAGCTGCCGTGTGCCCGGCACAATTGTCGGAAAAAAAGTTCGTCTCTAAAATAGAGAGAGGTTTATGATGTACTGAGTACTGAAGGGGAATCATGGACTGTCTGCAAATTGGACTAAATCTTCATTACCAGGTTTTCATGCGCGGGATTCCAGTTTCTATTAATGTTTTTAGAATTTTAGATTTCCGTTGAGTTACGTGCTTGAGAATTTCAGGGGCCGCGTGAGACAATACCCGTAATTTTAAAACGAGATGCAGATTTTTCTTTGAACTAATTCGTTTTGTAGCATATCATTTAAAAAGCTCAACGTTCTTTTCGAAGCAGGTTCACAGTAACTATCACAGTAACGATGTATTGAGAGAGTATGTATTCCTTCACAAAAGATTTCCGTTCGATAGACACGTAAAAACGTGTCAATGAGAAAGTTGTCACGAGACCTAAGTTATCAACCCTTGCCAATTCACATTAACAAGAGAGTCTCGGATTGGAGGAATGGCACACTTTCAAACAAACACACAAATGATAATGCAATTTGCCTGCCTAAATTAGAAACCCAGCAGAATATGACCATACGCCATAATGAGTGTGTAAAAATTGAAATTATCGCGGTCACTCACCAAGTTCGTGTGACAGACCGACTTACATCTCTGTGCAGAGACTTTTCTGTATTCTTGAGCCAGCAACTGTTCACTAATTATTCCTGGGACATAACACGATTGAAACATTATTCTATCACAAATTATACTATCACACGATTGCTATACTGCTAGAACTCGCAACTACAAATTGGTATACATCCATTATGATATTTCTGAAATCCAAATATTACAAATATTGGCCGGCCAATATAGTTACCCGACTACATATCTTAATTATTTACAAATGAAACTAATGGTTCGCAGACTAAAAACACACAAACTGCAGTATGCGCTAACACTATAGACAAACACATTTAGTAAACAAGCCCACAACGATTGCGTCCCATACACAATATTTTTAACTTTCTAATGCCCCGTTGCGATGCTCATTCCGTTCTTTTTTTTAATCCGACATCAGTTCTCGAATTTGGCGACGGGAAGACAAATTCCTTTCGGACGATGTTTCTTTCACAAGCAACGACGTGTTAGAAGCAAAGGCAAATAATGGAGATACGTCACGGGACCACCTTCTGCCTGCAAGCAAGAATGCGCTTTATTCACTATTTTTATTGCAGATTGCAATTAATCTTTATTTCATTTTCGTTTTATAAGATATTTAAGACGGCATGCCTTCATTTTACAAAAAAATTTCAATCTGTGAAACAATATCAGAATGATGTTTATTCAAACCATTTTATCCAATTCATCCGACTCAAGTCAGCATTGTAGGTTCTCTGCCATCAATTCAGCTGATAAGTAGTAAAATTTTTGTATACTGTGACGTATTTGGTTAGAAAAAATATTTGCACGAGTTAGTTTCCAATTTATTTCTTTTTTTGTCGCTCTACAGGATAATCAATATGTTTTCATTTATTTCATTGATAGTGAATCTATTTACCCATACTAATGAACGCTACATATCTTCCGTTCGATTAATTTTCATTGTAATACATTATCAACAACAACATTAATAAGCGAACGTTAAATGATGGTTCTACTTACGACATTTCTGCTGAAGATTTAGATTGTTTTTGACGATTTCATTCTCCCACATATTTTCGCACACCGAAATTTCACTATCGTAAGCACGTCCATTTGTGAACCTTCTTTTCAAAAGGTTTCAGGGGAACTACTCGCATCGTGAAAGGTATTCGTATAAAATATCAATTCCTTTTTACGATTGAGAAAAAGTCCAATGATAACGCATTTCATGTGCATAGACACCTACTATTTGATCAATTTTTCTCCTCCTTGTTGCAAATATGTGTCTGGGTATACCTATTTCTAATTTCTTTTTCTGCTCCAATTTATGAGACATTTTTATGGCCTGGGCCAGTGAGCAAAGTGTTGAGACATAAACAGCGTCAACTCACTTCCACGGGTCCGACTCTTGCAGCCTCCTCACATAACCCTCTTTGCCGCGATTCCTACAGTTTTTCTACTAAAATGCCGTACATACTCTTACACATAAATTTATATTTCCCAATTTTTTTTCACCAAGTTGAAGTCTTCTGAGTATTTAACATCATTTCCGTTTATTTTAGTTTTGATTGTCGAGGAAGGTTGAAAAATTTGCACCGACAAATCAATATTTGCTCCCATAAGTCTTTATTTGATTACGAGGAACAATGATTCGACTTTCAGAAAATCTTACCGAGTCTGAAATGCTGAAAAAAATTCTGCCCATCTTCAAGTTTATGATCGTAACTTCAATAATGAACGGAATGTTGCGAAAGAAGTTCAGTAACCTATCAAGGTCCGAATTTCTCACTCAAGTTCATTTCAGAAAACAGTAGATTAAGTTTCTCAGGGACATAAATTGCTGCGTTCAGACTCCCAAAAGAGCGCTTTGAGCTCCATTAGTTGATCAAGTTTGTGCTCCTTCGTAAGATTCGAGGAGTGTTTTACAGCGACCGCCTCCGTGCTGCGGGCCGCTCAGGTCCACCGTTTTTTGGTCGAACTTGCATCATTGAGTTGCTAGTGAAAGCTCGCGTCCCTTCTTTTCAGCTCGGGATTGTTCAGTGCAAATGAAATGGTTTTTGTGCAGAACATATCATTTTTAATTGTCTCTGTGAATGCATTTTGTCGGTCAGATTTGGTTCTACTAAAATTTTATGAACTTAGTTATAGAGAGTTTTTAAACTAGATTGTTGTGTTAAGTTATTGATTGGGAAGTTATTTAGGTTGCAAAGCAATTATTTGTTTCTATTAGCAATAAGGGTTGACGAAAGTAGTCGATGGCAACGTGAAAAGCTGCGTTAAAATTTGGGAAATATAAATTCATTTTCTTTCGACAAAACCCCTACACTAGTATTTACCTTTCTGTATTTTATTTAAGTTTTTTATCCATTTCAGTTCTCTAATTTGTTACGTAAAAGCAAAGCCGCTACCTTTAATACAAACGCTATTTTGAGAGCCTTTCAATGTTTCAGCCCTCAGTATTCTTCATTCCTTTTCATTTGCTTTCTTTTCTAATATGTTTGAGGCTGGCTGGATTTTTAGCAGGAAAAAGAAATCGCTAATTATTCTCCCACATTTCATTCCAAGATTCCATTTTCTCAAGATTCCATGGAGGGAAAAACTGACGCTTCTCGTTTTCCCCGACAGAATTTATGGATTTGGACTATCTCTGATAAAAAAAAATACTTGACTCTTTTCTTGCCTTAGAAAACTCTGTTTTTATCATTTATGTTTTTTGTGTCTATTCCATCAAAAAATTGTATTCCACTAAATTTATTTCAATCTCCTCTTCCATCAACTAAAGGTCTACATCGAAAGCAAATACCACACTGTGTTTTCTTGTTGCTGTTACGATGAATGATTAGAAAAAGGAAAGAGTTCTTCAGGAACGAAATGATGAATTTATTGTTTCAATTTATGATGAAAATTACAATCTTTCTTGCTTATAACAAACAGTAGCGTTAAAATTTTTCCCGACCTATGGATTCTTCCATTGTCTTTTCTTTTTACGCATTTAGCCATTACGAAGATTCCCTTCTCCCACCGAGTTACTCCTATCTGCGCCACTTTTTCTGTGCGTAAAATATCAGAGAAAGGTCTCTCAAAAGACACAAGTGAAAGAGAGCCTCTGTTATCGAGTTAGTCGGTGATAGGGCCGACAAAATATTGTGTGTCTCGGGGAGCCGATAAGGTGGTCTGTGACTTAATGTCATCTCAGATAAAATATTTCAGGACCGTGACGCTGTAAACGAAAGGCGAATCTCAGAATTCTTTAAAACGCACCAAGTATGCCGCTTTTCGGAATAAATCATTTTGAGAAATGACGTTCAAGCTGGAATGAAATTTTTTGTAATCTCTTTATTTATAAGCTTTATAAACCACCGTATTTTAGTGAAAATTCTAAGAGTAGTAGTTTAGAAATTTCTGCATTCATTTTGTCTTTTCATAGTTTAGAGAACGAATTTTTAAATTTGGTTTTGGCATCAACTATTTTATACTGATCACAAGAAGAGGATGTCGTTTTTGGTTGAAAATGTGTCGCTGCTTGTTGCAAATTCGCCTCCATGTAGATGCTCACTCGAATGTAAACGAGAAGTGTCGGTGAAATACGTCAGTGGACAGAAACGGTGAACTGTTTTTTTTAAATTTCATAAAGAGTAGATGCACGTACATAAAGGTATATTGTTCATAAAAGCTTTTTTTATATAAGTGTCCGTGCTTAAGTGAAGTTGAACTTTCAGGGCATTTGTTTCAGTCATCTGCAAACTTTCAATTTATTACACTCGAGTGGAAACAGAACGATATTATGCCATTTTTATGACATCAAAATCCGATCGCAATGATTTTGCTGCCTGTAATATCAAAATTCTCGAATGATGCTTGAATTACACTCACGTTTTATGGTGATACATATTCGTTGCTCTAAGCACAAAACTTGCGCTTAGTTCTGCTCGAATGAAAGCTCTACGCGTTCCTGCTGTCTAGGACGGAAGGCTCAGAAATATTTTCTCGATGCGATTGATGAGGGCAATGTGTTGAGATGAGTGATGTTCAAAGAGGGCGCAAGAGCAACCGAAAAACTGCCTATTGAAATGCAAAGCCTTTCGCCAAAGCCCTCGAGGACCACGCAAAAAGCAGTAGTCGAAGTGATTCGCGTTCTAACATCGGTGTCGGTCTATATTTCTTGAGCGTGCGACAGTAAAGAAGACTGACCTGCAAATAGTTTCACGAGACGCTACGCTCACCATTGATAAAAGACGACTATAGAAATAGCGATTTGCAGTCGTGTTCGGAGCGACGGTACACTGATCATTTTACAAACTCAGAAGTATTGCAAGAGACCATGATCATTGGCATTACTGCTCTGGAGTCCACTACTGAGATGGGGTTTGAGCAGACTTCCGCTCAGTTGGGTAGGTCAAAGAAGGCTCTCGAAGAGCTCGCTGTTAGTGCACGTATAACAAGTCCAGTGTGAATTACTTTTTTTAAGAAAAGTGAGAAACTTCTTCCAGGATAGGACGCTTCCAATAATATTTCCCAGATCTGCAAAGTTTGCATGAGGCATTGTTGAGTCAGCAGAAAATTTGTCCGGATCCCAGAAAGAGGATACGAGTGGGAACTTTTGGCGAAGCACCTCAGCCTTTTACCATCAAATGGGTCTGTCAACTCACGAAATTGTCAGGATTTGTAACATTGATAAGACAAGCGGTTTTCACGGGAGGTTCATATATTAAAAACGCAGGATAACCATTATAATTTTTTCGGACGAGAGTACAGTGTTGTTTTGAACACGATAGTAATTATTTGTAAATGCTGTAGAAATGAGGTAGTAATACGTACACACAAAATATCTCCAACGAAATTTTTTAATCATTGAAATAGGTAGGAAAAAATCGTTTCCCAATGAAGAAATATCAACAAACTTGTGATAAGTCTTAATAAAAAAACGATTTGAAGGTGCTAGGACGTAGTTTCAGAACTTCTAAATCAGTTCTCATTTTTTCACCCGCAGTCTCTTCCCAATCTCGAGGGATGCTGTTCACAAGACAAGTGTCGATGGCAAGCGACGCAAAAACAGAACCGAATTCTCGCCAAACCTCGATGTCTTTTTCATCGGAGGCGCAACAGCCGTTGCTATTGTTTGGTGCTTGTTAGGTAAACTTGAAAGTTTTCTCAGTCACGGCAGCAGCACTAAAGCAAGCCGATTACGAAAAAAGGCTCACACTGACGCGCCGTCCTCAAATCCTGCTTTAAGTTTGGCTCTCGGCCAAGACGCGTGCTTTCGGCACTCAGCCCAAGTGTCGATTCTCCCGCTACCTCGTACATAATCTCTCCCGGAGACGCTAAATGTTCTTAATGACACTTCAGAACTGGCATAAATATTCTAGAGGCTGACAAAAGATTGTCGTAAATGCCAGTTGCTCGCTAAGTCCTCAACGTATTTGCCTGCGTCCTCCTCCCGCTGCCGAGAGTTCGTGAGTGGTGAGAGGGACATAATGGTGCGTACGTACTTTGCTTGGGTAAACACCAAACCAGTTATTTACGTAACTTCGTACTCACTCCAGTTCAGGACATGAAAACATTCATTTGTTGTGTCGTTAGTGTTTTTGACCAACGTTGACGTCTACAATTTTTCAATTTTTAGTTCTGAACTGATGATGCCTTTATACGAAACGTATAGCTACTTGCTCCTCAGACGGGGTACTAATGTATCAATTCCTGAGATTCCTGAGATGCAGTTTGGAGCATAGCTCCAGGCCACGATGAGTCGCAGCCTCAATGGGAATTAGCGCTGCGTGGAGGAAAATGTAAGGTCCCGAGCTGGGAGTAAGGTAGGCCTGTTTTTTTGTTGCTACAAAATATGTTTTTGTTTTGTTAAGGACCATGTTTTTCCAGTTCACTGCTATCCTATTTTTTCAGCACCTTTTACTTTCTCATTCAACTTTCACTTTGTTTCAAACACAGGGTGCGTAAGGTATCGGAGGACACCTTCCGTACATATAGAAAAACAAAAAATGAAACTGGTTATCGTGGAAACTCACAGTTTCTTGTAACAAAACAAATAAACATAATATTAGCCTACATTTTATTCCATATATCTTTTTTCGGCCTCTATCACCGACTTAATTCGAGTTCGAAAGCAACTGCCAGCTTTGATCAGGGTGTCTTTATTTATGTCCTCCATTGATCGGGCTATTGTTTCCTTCAGAGAATTTGGTGTTATGGGGATGTTTATTAACTACGTTTTCAATGGCGCCCCGGACGTAATAATCCAAAGGATTAAGGTCTGGTGAGTTTGGAGGCCATAAGATTGGCGTGACATGATGATTAAAATTCTCGGCCATCCAATCCTGGGTTTTAAAAGTTTTATAGGATGGAGCTGAATCTTGTTGGGAGACACGGGCCTTTCCAATGGCTACGCTGACTCTCCAAGGCTTAAAATGGTTTGAAGAGTCTCGACATAGGCATCTGCATTGACTCTAAGGCCCTGTAGAAAAAGTGAGGAGGCATGATGGGCTCTTCACTGCTAACAACACCGAAAACCATGCACTCTTCTGGCAAACTCAGGTGTTCTGAGTGAGTCAGAGCGTTGACAATGTTGTTTGCTTTTGCTTGGGGGCAACTTATCTCCATTGTTTTTATTCAGCTCCTTTCTAGCTTTGCAAACGACAGATCTGGCGACTTTCAGAATTCTTTCAAGTTCAAAATTGCTGTGTTTTGCTTTTATAGACACTATTACAGCAAGTCTTTTCATTTCATTAGTAATAGTAGCATCTGCCATAGGATCTTGTGAAATAAAAAATACATTAGGCATTTTTGGATTAGTTTAAATTAAAAAAAATATGTGTCCTCAAATACCTTACGCACCCTGTACTTCTTTCCTAAATTTCTGTTTCTAAGCGCTGGGATCTTGTGTGGAAACACTGTGTGTGCATAGATTTTGCGTTCCCTCAACTCCATATTAAATGATGCCTTAATCTTCCTTCTCTTTAGATCACCTTTGTTGTGGTCAGGGAGGCCTAACCTAACTTATCTAATCGGATCATAGCTACTTGGAACGATACCTAAAAGCAATCACTGTTTTTTTAATAACAAATCAAAAGTACATCATTGTGTGAAAATTACAGAATTACTACATCGTTTTAATTTTGTTCTGTAGCTACTTCACGAGTGCCCAGTACACTGTAGCTAAAATGTAATATTTAATATGAATGTAATATTAAATGTGATACGCTGGAGTAGAACCACTAGTCAGATTTAATCAGCTCTTAAAAGGATCACAGAGGGAGGCCTCAGTGATGCGCTGAATTACCCGCCATATTAAAGAAGCCAGATCGAATTCATTTTGTATGGAAAGGGAGCTTTTTATGCGTAGACAAAGGCAGCCACCTAATTTGAATTATTCAGCTTTCAGTAAAGAGCTGAGAATTCATCCTGAAATACATGTAAGGATGTTTTCTATTTTCAGTCGGCATCACCGCGTTCATTCATGCAATTAATTTGGTTTTCCTTAGTTTTACCAACGAATTCTCTCATTTGGCATCATTCTAAAACTGATGGTGAACGATTATAATCGTACACCATCAGTTTCAATGACCAAGTACATCACGGAACTCGGCAACTAACAACGAGTAATAATTATTGTTTGTTAGTTGCCGAGTTGCGTGATGTCATTGTTATTCTGATCCGCCACCTCAAGCTTCTTGCCTCCACGCAGCTCTGTTTTCTCGCGCCTACCTATAGGGGAGAGGCTAGAGATTATTTTTCACGGTTAAATTTATGTCTATCAAAGCGCTTGAACTTTTGACCTCGTAGTTGAGTTTACTATTTTTTGAAAGCTTGGCGTAACATTTTAGAGTTTTCTTATTTTTCATCCGGAATTTTATTTTCTTCATTTTATTTCATTATTGTTCAGCGTAAAGCACCTTTGTTAACTACAATGTTCATGCGAATGTTTGAAGATTGTTCATAAAGTTTTCTTCTCTTGTTCATACGATTATTACTTTCATCATATAAGTAATCTGTTGGACCTTTCAATAATACTTACGTCATGCGGGCAACATACTGATCCTCACAATACCACTCGCATCATTAGGGCAACGTGTAAACATTTAAATTGATTGTTTCAACCACTAAAACCCTTCACAAAATGGCATGTAGGAGAATGCATTAAAATAAAAGCGTTGATGCCAAATCTTACATCCTAACATAACATACTTAAATGGTACTTTTTACAATACAAAACTGTGAGGTATATATGTTTAAAATTTCAAGAATCAACGAAATGAGCCATTTCTAATGTAACGGACAGTTCAAGACACAAAATTTATCCCGTCCCGTTTGACCTCACTCAGCATCCTGTCTTTCATCGAGATTTTTTTGCTCTGATGTAATCCAACTTTTTTAGTAGCAGATGAAGACACAAACGAAAGACAGTTTATTGATTACATGCGCTAGTGAGACATCGTAGAAAAGTCGTTAAGAAACGTTTAATTCGAAGTTAATTTGATTTTGACGGATGTCTTTCCCAAAAACAAAGCTTTAACTTAGCGCCGTAGATTATGAGAGTAAAAGAGTGAATACAAAAGAGTTTTACCTAAGGCTTCTAATTTTGAGCTCTTCTGCTTCTCTTGGTACAAATTTTATTTAAAAAATGACCAAGTTGAAGAGGGTGACTCGATCCTATCAAAGACAAAGACCCTGGCGTATTTTGGACATCCCGTTTGCGAGGAAATGTGGACTGAAGGTGAAGTGTAGCCCGTGCTGTCATCGTGACGTGTGTCATTCGGTGCTTCGATGTTACCTGTAGCTTGCTGCTTCTAAACTGCTTGAAATGTATTACTCATTTCCAGGGGCACGATGTGAGCATTCGAGCTAAAGGTTATGTAGGCCTTTCATTTGTTGAAAAAGATTAGGTTTGTTTTTCGTTTCAGACAATTTTTTTCCGGCTCAAGACAGTGCTTTTTCGGCACCCATTACTCTTATTATTACTATTACTATGATTACTCTTCTTTAATTTTTATCTAGCTTTTTGCTTTTTTTCAATTTTGCTGTACATGCGCAAGGGGTGGGAACACTTCCTGTGCATAGATTCTCCGTTCCCTAACATCCGTTTTAAATTGTTCCTTCCTCTTCCTTTTTTGGCAACACGAATGTTTTGGTTAAAGGAGACTTGAAATGACTGAACTAATTTAATATAATCTGTATGATTAAATGTATATATAATTTATGAAATTAAAGTAATAGTCTCAAATTATCCTCGTCCCCAAATATGTCACAGTCTTCACGCTCATTTACACTCTCCGACTGCTGTACGAGCTTTCACAATGGCGTCTGTTTCATAAGGATGAAGATCATACACAATACAAAGTGGGCCGCACGAGCGACATAGTTCGTCATTATAAGTAAGTTAATCCGCCAAATTATGTGCCTTAGATTTGATGCCTTAGAGTTAATTTTTAATTATTGCACGTATTCTGCTGCATACCTAGGAAAATCAGTGCGAGCGTAGCTGTTCCTTAGTATTATTGTGCGTGTGTAAAACTCTTTTCATCACCGGATTTTTTTTTAAATACTCTCTCATCTGAAGATTGTCTCTTGAAATCATTTTTAGCAATTTCTGTAATCGAAAATGCCATAGCAGGGACAAATCTCAGGACAAGATGCAATTATTTTTCCCAGATGAAGTAAGAGAAGTTTTGCACCTTGACCTTGACACCTGTTGAAGCTGAGGGCTTAGCCGATCGAATTCAACAGTAAAATTTCTCAATATTATGCAAAGATCCCGAAAATATACAAAGATATCGGCAGATGCCGGTGAAGCTCACTCGCTGACAAATCTCTTCATTGCATTCTTTAAAAACATTTCGGCAAGTTCTCGGTGGAAAATTTTAAAATAAATATTTTTTATAGTGAAGAAGCACTGGAATGTATTTACCAAGATATCTCCAAACATGAAAAATACCCGAGTAAAAATATTGCTCAGACTAGTAAGAATTCAGGGTCTGATGCTCAAATTTTAAGCTGACAAGTTAAAATAAACAAGCTCGTTAGCGTATTCAATGAATATCAATCGTATGAATTGAATTGAAGCACGCACGAAAGCAGATATTTAGCCAATTATTGATGAATTCAGTCATGTATAAGTATGCTCATGAATGAGCTTACCATAAGCATAAGTAAGTATAAGTAAGTAAGTATAAGAGTATAAGTAAGTCTCATGAATGATTAGAATATTCCCAAAAATTTCGATCATTGTTGTACACCACCTGAAAAAAAACATGAATACTTATGTTTGGTTTCTAAAAACTAAAGAGTTCCACGTAAAGCAAACTATTTCCACCCTATGATGCGCTAACAAAAGAGCAGCATTGGCCCTCAGGGAAAATGAAATTAAAATAAAAAATACTTCACCTCTTTTAAGTACAAAAATGCTTGAGAAACAAAATGAAATCAAAAAGCGCTACATTTATAAAAGGCTGAATTTTGTTTGAATAAAACTTTCAATAGAGCTGAAAATTTTTGAGCCGATTTTTTCATGTGTCTTAAAAATCTTCAAGTTAGGAGTACAGCATTTGGCACTGTTCCTCGTGGAATTAAGGACGTTTTAAAGTTCTATGGGTTCCAGAGCCGAGTGTGTAACACTTTTCTTGATAAGTTTGTCCATCTGAATATCTAAAATCAACATGAAGGTAAATTTCAGTAATTTTTCCATTAGATGTTCCTGTAATTTTTCTATCCGGAAATTTATTGTATGTCTCTATCATGAACTGTGTTTTCTCCTACCTTTATCAGTAAAAAGAGAAGCACCATCACATAAACCTGGGTGGCCCTCAAAAAGACATAGTATTTATGTGACGTAGAATTTGGAGAGGACTACCAATGATCGATAGCTCCCTTAGTTCAGTAAATTCTTAGAGTATAAAATTATCAGAACGTCACTGAGCATCCTTTTTTAGAGAAAACGTGAGCGGTTTTGATCGATTCTGACACAGAAGAGATTAAGTTAGTCGGCTAAAGTCAAGTTTTTCCCAGGAGGAGATTGGCTCCGTGTACCGCCCAAAAAATGTTTTTTTATCAGAAAAGTATAAAAGGGGCAGTCAGGCTGTTTGAAGTAGTTATTTTTCTGCAGGTTTTGAGGTGAAACACTATTGAAAGGACATAGTAGTTTGCACTGAATTTTAGAACCTAAAATCTCAGTGAACACATCGTCAAAGATGAATTAAAACTGATTAAAGACGACCCTGTCTGATGACAAACAAGTAAAGAACAGGTAGAATCCCAAAGTTACAGAAAATCGAAACAAAATAATTGGGTCAGTTATCAGACGAACTTCCATAGTGCAGAATTCAGTAGAAAAATACAGAAGATAATGAAACTTGACTGTATAGAGAAAAGTTTATTTTTTAAACAAGATCTGCGTCAAACGGCCTCAAAAACATGTCAAAAACAATTGCAACGCCTAATTTGTTGCACTAAAAATAAGGGATACATTACGAAATGTTGGTTGTCCATGAAACTATCAGATGTGCTTCGAAGCAGCAGTATTTTGTTTCTGTTTGTTCTGGGTCAGAATGCCATTTTTTCTGATTCTTTCAGTTTACGCTTATCATGAAAAATTGCGACGTTCTATGATGTAAAAAAATGTGTATTTTTATCGTGAATATGACTTATTGTAGATCACCAATATGATGCATTCATCATTTGCACCTGGTGTAGAACTATTTACTATTAAAAAAACAGTTCATGTCTTGAATTCTTTTCCTAGTACATTTTTGGCTAATCAAAATTGGCCCATGATGGCGAGATCTCACTCAAAAACTCAGACCAGCTGCAAACTTGTCGAACTGAAATGGTGGTGTACAAACATGGAAGTACAGCAAAGCGAGTGTCGAAACTTCGGGTCGAGCTTGTCTCAGCTCTGGAATGGCCTGAGGTTGGTGGGTGGACGACTCTGACGAGGCTGCATTTGGCCTCAATTGACCAAGTAGCTTTAAGCGGTGCCGGCCGCCGATCGGGTCCCGACCTGCCTCCTTGATGAATGCTCTTGCGCGCTTCCTGCGGGACCAGCTTACGTGCTAGCCTCTTGTCTCAAATTAGGGACGAGGACGTCTGTAGTTACCACAGGACTCGGAGTCTGATGAGCACGAGCAAGAACACCGCTTTATAGGTGTGGGCTAGTAGAGAGGATTTTAGAATATGTCTACTTGAAATGACCCGATCATGGCATATTGAAGAGGGGTATTTTGTGAAAAAATTCACAATGAATGGTTGGAAAGTGAATGTCTCTCAAAGGGATACAACTATTGTAAAAAAATATACATTTTTTGCGGGATCATCCATTTATATTTAAATAAAATGCATTTCAACTAATGATCGTTGTGTTAAAATGATTCAATTAGAGATACAAAACTTGTAATTTTCGTGTTCGTCCTGCTTATACTCGTATTTGTATTTTTTTCTTTCACGCTTTCGTTGAAATAACATTTTGGAATATCGGCCGAAACAAGCGATTCATAAAGTATTTCCTGGCGTCAAGAATTGCGAAGTTTCATGTCATGTATGTGTAAACTGTCAAAAGTCNNNNTTCCTAACACTTTGACTACGACGTGACCCACCGGTGGTCACTGAGGGGATTTACATAATGCTGCTGACTGACCTGCAGCGACAAACTCAATTTTTATAATTACTTCAACGAAAACTAAATGAAGACACGACTTATGGAATGTCGGTTATTCTTAAAATTGATTTATAAAATTAATTTTTATCTTAGTTGAGTAGTGACCTTCAGTTTCACTCACCGCAGTTTACATGTTGAAAAAAGTACTTAAAACTTCAGCCCATCAGTCTGTAATTATTTGTGAGTTATGGATGTACAAAATGCAATGATCTCATACAATATATTGTCCAATAATGATTAAGGAATGAGAAGCCATTAATCAAATTGTGCTCTAATTTCAAGTTCAGTGTGTGCAAAATTCCGATGTGCTTGATCGTTTTCGCGACTTGCTCCAGCTAGCAGCAGTTCTGTTGAACATTACATTTTAGGTCTTAGAAGCACAATTTAAAAGACCGTGTAACCACTACTTAGAGTTAGGTGACACAAGTGCCAAAGGGCTAATTGAATCATGGATACCTGAGTCGCAGTTATGTAGGTTTTTGCAAAATCAAACATGATTAAACTCAATCTAGAACTATGACATCAGTGGAAACCTTAATCAATGCTACGCACCTTTCTACCTCCTCCCAAAAAAAAAAAATCAAGCGTTAACATGCATCGATTAGAATTTCCGCAAACTAAAATCTTGAACGCCAGCATCAAGATTTCAAAGCGCTCAACCAGCGTGCTTGCTCCGAGATTGGAAATTGGGTTACGACTCAATGCAACGCGCACCACAAACGCCCACCTGCCTCCAGCACTGTCGGTATTCAGTCTGCTGATCGCGCTGAAATAATCGCAGGGAAGCTCAGCTGAAGGCGGTGACCAGACTAATAGATGGGTGATGAAATACGAAATTGTAAAGCATGAGATCCAACCGGCTTTAACAGCCGCCCATGACTTCACTTGGAAAAACGTCGCTGTATTTGAAGGGTTTTAGCCTTCATTTATCCTGACTGTCCGATGCCTGCAGATTACGTCCCTGCTGTCGTAATCGTTCGTTTTGGCTTCGTAATCTTATCGTAATCTCACGTGATACTCAATTGTCTGACGATGGATCTAGTCTTGATCATTAAAAACGAGTTCGAAAGAATGTCGCGATGTTTCAAATTCATTTTGTCTTAACACGCATTGGTGGTTAACACTTGACTGCGACGTGAGCCATACTCGGTCATCGAGGGAGTTTTCATTTTGCTGCTGACCAACTAGTAGTTACAAACTCAATTTTTGAAAATGCTTCATTAAAACTAAACGGAAACACGATACGGCTGATGGTTGGTGTTTTCAAAATTACTTTCTACAATTGAGTTTAAATTTAAATTGAATGTGCAACTTTAGTTTTACCTGCCGCAGTCAAAATGTCACGGTTCGTTCAAATTAAACATGTCTACATTTCATTAATAAATTCTCATTGCAGAAAATTAGACAGTTCTCAGAAAATCATTGAGCACTCAGTGTCAGGGTGCCCACAGGGTGTCTTTTGAAAATTGGAATTTCACTTACGTTCTCGGTACAACCGGATGAGCAAATATTTTTTAAATGGGCAGTACTTGGTAAAAAAAGGTTGGTGACTCTGCGCGTTAGTCTGCGAAAATCGCAGACGATGCAGTTTTAGTAGATACAGATCTATGGAGCGCACAGTGTAATGTTTTTCCAGTGGTACAGTTTTTAGAGACAATGAATCGAAAGGTACTGTTCACCGCCTTGCTTAATCAATCCGTAGTTGCTGTCAAGACTTCAGTGGGAGCAGTTGGGGTAAAACTCTTCAACGAAACATATTTCAATGGGTCGAGTCTTAGAGTTTGCATGAACAGACCACACACGATCGGTGAAATAAAAAATTCAGCTTGTCAAGAAATCATAACTATGCCGCAAGAAATCTTGAAGAAAGCAATATAAAATTTTAAGAAAGGCCTCGCCTGTCGAAGATGTCATCTGACTGACATTGTTTCCCATATGAAGTTGTCGGTAATTTAATTTAAATGCAGTAAAATATTTTCACTCTCTGTAGGCTAAGTCTTTTATATTGACTTACGACAAACTAGTTTTTTCACATAACATCCGTTCATCATACTCCGGGCTGTAAGTGTTGAAAACAAATCATTATCAGTATAAAAACTTATTTAACTTAGTCACGAAAATAAAATATATATACTAAGAGTTATTGAAAGTTGTGAGGATTATTTACTACTCTCCTTAATATATGTAAACTTTACTAAACTTCAGAAAAAAACATCTCTTAATTGGGTTTGTTTGTGTTAACAGAAGATGAAGTGAACAATTCTATATTCGGCTAAAGAAAAGTTCTCTGTCGCTGTACAAAACATTGAGAATTGAACTCAATGAATATGTACGCCAACAAAACTCCGTTACGAAATTATTGGCTTCAGACCGACAGCCTCTGTTATTGATCGGCCGCAGTTGTTAGGATGCCTGCATTAGATGAAAGTTGGCATTTTTCAAATGTAATTCAGCCTTTCTCAAAATGAAATGTAGTCCTATTCTCAAATAAAACTTAACTTTTTATCAAGCAAAATAATACATTCTTCTAATAATCTTCTTTAAAATAAAATTTAGCGTTCAGGCAATTAAAATTTGTTTTTTGTCAAAAATATTCACTTTTTCAAATAAAATTTAACCATTTTCCAAATACAGTTTAACTTTTTAAGAATATAATTTTGCATTTTTAATGAAAATTTTAGCGTTAATCGAATGAAGCTTGCGCTTTACCGAAATGAAATTTGGCGTTTTCAACACTTAAAATTGACAGTTTTTAAAGTAAATTCATGTTTTTTAAAATGTACATTTTCTGCAGAAATAATTGCCTTTTTCGAGTAATGATTTGAAATTTTTCATATGTAAAGTCGGGGAAATTCTTTTAGATGAGCAACGTGAGTGTGTTATTTCACAACCATCACTTTCAAGAGCTTTTCCCAACGCGAGCACTCGAACTGCTGTAATTTTTTTACATCGAGTGTGCGCTCTGTGGACACCGGTGATGCGTCCGGAGCCAACGTAAAGCTCCAATGGCAAAGCTAAGTTAACTAGTTCAGTTACTACTCTTTTTGCTTCAGGCTCCAAGTAAATTAATTGACTCATTAATTTCTGAGCTACGATGTCCGCTTCTGTGGATAGTTCCTCAAAAACTCGATCGTAAAAATATTAGATAACAAAAGCAACATCCTTACGCTTGCAGAAATTAAGATACTTTCCTGATCTAATTCATTGCCAGGATGCAACTTGCCGAAAATGCCAGCACTAAAAACACAAGTTACCAAAATGTGTAAATCCGGTCTAATTTACATATATTTGATCTAATCTTTACTTGGTCTAATCTATACTTGTTTTAATCCACTGTCCAGACCAAAATTGCCGAAAAACGTCTGAATTTGGTTTAATCTACTACCACGACCGAAATAAGGTAAAAAATTCCTAGGATCTTTTCCAGATAAGCCCCACCACTAATGCAACACATAAGTTCATTCACTTGTAACTTTCGAAACAATGCATCTATCAACTTCAAATTACTTTCAAACGAAAGATTTTAGCATTCTTTCGTTTGAGAGTAATTTGAAGTCGATAGGTGTATTATTTCAAAAGTTACAAGGGGGTTTACTCACGTGTTTTGATGGCGCGCGAGTCGAATAGGCAAATCCAGAAATTTATGTAGTTTACAGAAAACAGTTTCCGTACCGTTTACGGTTCAGAAAGAAAAAAATGTTTCAATCTTTCGCTTGCGAGTAAATTGAAGTCGATAGGTGCATTATTTCGGTTGAACTTATGTGTTGCATTAATGGCGGGGCTTATCTGGAATAGATCCAATTCCTCTTCCCATGTCAAATGCTTTGCCAGGACCGAAATGTACTTTGTTAGAAATTTGAAGCGCACAAGTCTGTCTTGAACTATGAAGTGGCTTGCTAAGACCAGAAAACAAGTCTGTGTTGCGTGTGGGCGAACATCTGTTCTATAAATCATACGTTATTTGTTTGTACACACAACCCTAAGTACAAAATTAGCGTGAGTTGCCAGAATTTTGAGCCCCATTTATGTGTGTGCTAACTGAAAATCAACGTTTACATGTGTTGATAACGGGCTATGATGTGCGTAGGTTTACCAAAAAGCAAATTTTAATTTGAATGCACGAAATTCGAAGATTTTTGTAATTTTAAAGCTCCTGCTTGAAATCTAGGCATTGCCTAAGTTCTGAGTTCACTTGTAATATCAAAAGTTCGAGTCAATGAGGGTTACAAAACTTGCAATATAATAAAGGTCATTAATGTCCAAAAATTAAAAGATTTACGTGCATGGCTACAGTTTTTGGCCTCCCAGTTGTTGCCGGCACTTCGATGTCAGCTTAGTGCTGCCGGAAGCTAGAGCCAAACTTCTGCGTCCGAAATTTGAATCCTGCGTACGTTCGTTACATAAGATTTCGAGTAGCTATTGTTTATCGGTTCGTGAGCAGAGGGACATCATTTACGTTATTATGGCTGTCTGTAATTCGCAGATTTTGACGAACATAGAAGAAAATTGGGTCTGCCGTAAATTTTTTTCAAGAATAAATATGTCCATTCCGAGTTGCGAGTTTCATTTATAGCATTTGCGTTGCTGGTAATATTTCAGTTTTTAGACGAAACTTTAATTGTTTTTAAATCGATGCTTACCTCGAGTCGATCCTTTTTTAAAACTCATCCCTAATGATATTTTTTGAGATGTGTGTCAAGAGTAGTCGATATTCTTAGAGTCGATACTTACTACTCGAGAAGACTGTTGATGTTCTCTTCTAAGGAATGAGTCAATGAAGCAGACGATAGCTTCGCTTTCATGATATACAAAAGATGTGCTCACAATTATCCGCGCTGAACGATTCAGCCAAATTTACGAATGCAAAAATTTTATACCCACAGAAAAGGCATCCGTGAATTGAGACGTGTAATCGATCTATTTTGTCATTTTATGCAATTTTTGTGCCTCACAAACAATCCAGCGGCCCAAAGTTTGAAAAACTTTTCATAGAAATATTTCTGTATCATTTATCTCCACGGTTGAAAATATTCGAATGTTATTGTCTTCCCTCGGTTCGCTTTGTGAAGTGCTGACGTTTCTGCGATCTGTTCAACTGAGTTATCTTGTTGGTTTTGGGAAGTGTTAGCTTTCCTCGATGTTGTTTCAGCTCTCAGTATGAGTTGTTTTCTCTCGAATTTGTTTAGCTCTGTTTTCTATTTCCTTTCCTTATGTTCTCTCCGACTTGTTGGTCTAATTGCTTGTGCCGTACATTTGTCGCATTTTTGTACAGAATATTTTGCAAGCGGTCTCTCCATCTTCCATTTATTTTTCATTCTGAGGCCTTGTTTTCTCTTTCGCCGCCCCTTATTTAATTGAGTTAGCTTCTTCCAAATATGGACGTCGACTGGACGCAATTGCAAGCAGAATATCAGAGGGGAAATGAAGACCGTCAGGCGGTCTTTCATGCACAGCCTAACCAATTTAACTGGGTAAACAAACTCTGGATGGCTGCAGTCAAGCTTATTGTTCTCTTTGTTGACATCTGCAGATGAAAAGGGGTACGTCTTTGATGTGTAGTTGCTTGCAATGCAAAGAGTTTCAGCTTTGTACGGCTTACTAGTCATTTCAGAGGTCAATCTCTTGGAATAGCGTTTTTTGTTAATGAACATCCCCCAGTACGGAACAGCTTTTATTAAGTTCTGTCAACTGATGCAGTCATTCATCTTGATATAAATCAACACCTCCAGCCCGGCAACGAGGCCGACAACATGACACCCTCACTTTATAGCTTACCCCCTCGCTTCATAACCTCATTTCTTGGTCTGTGAAGAATACGCCCTTGAAGTCCCCTGCGACTCGTGAAACTTGCTTTCATTATGGAGAGGAACGAGTGTGTGGCACCGCTCGCGTACCATCTGTATAGAATGTAATTAGATTCCGTACAAACGTGTTTGTTGACCACGAATAGCTGAAAATATAATTTAAAGCGAGAACTATTCTGAAATTGGTTTTGGATCGTGTCTAAGAAAAAGACGAAAGAGCCAATGAGTTTTTAACAATTGTTCTGTTTTAATAACTCGTCTATGCGATGCCTGCTGTTTAGTGAGCTGTCGTCTAGACAGGCAAAGATTGTGCAAGTTCTGAAACAGCGATGGAGATATTATTGCTCAAAATGACACAGCTTACCGCGTGTGCAAAAGCAACCCTAATGATTCCGAACCGTAATGATAATACTAAATGATAATGAAAACATAAGGTGCCTTCATCCTTTCTCTTTGTAGAGCACCGTTGTTGTAGTTAGGTAGGCTTAAATTAACTCAAAATCAAATTTTTAATCCTAGTTCTCCATGCGGCAGCAATCAAAACTGCAGCTTTCGAGCCTGCGTGCGCATTGTGGTCTTCTGATCTTGCTATAGATCATGTCAGGATGTGGACGTAGATTCAAGTTATCAAATTTGGCCAGGTCTGTAATCTTGACGTCTCCACGACACCTCACACTTCTGTTGCGCCATCAGAACCATTGAGCTCACGCGAGAGCGTCGGGTGCAACTATCTTTAACTTACACGTCAAATTCAACCTACGAACGGTGAGACCGATTAAAGCAGCCCTCGCGTCGCTGTCGTGTTCCTTGATCACTTTTATTCGAGAAGTTTAGAGCTTTCTCTAAGAAGCCAATTTCCTAAATCTCTAGTAATTAATTGAAGTCCCGATGGCTTGTATTTCTTATCGCATTTTGAGGTTAGTTCCGTTCTGGAGCACTTCGTTTTAATTTAAAGTTCTTTGAAGTTTTGTCTGGTCACTTCATTTGCAGCTCCGGAAAATTTTTCTGTGGACAAAATTGCTTATGTGATAATCTTGTGCTTTTCACGGTCTGTGAATATTGTCTCTAGTATTAAGAAAAATAACTGCGTTGAAGATATACGCTAACAATAATAAAACATAAACCAACTGTGCACAAAGTTGCTCGACACTCATTCCTCTAAAATAATATCTCCCATGATAATATGTTTCAAAAGAAAAAATAAAAAATCAATGTGATAAAGAGCGACATTAGGTGGGACTGTCTTGTTGTGTTGTTGGTTTTGTCCAACCCCAACGAGACATCGACGTAGTTTGGGAATTCGATAAAACAACGAATATGGTACTAGAACTCTGTAACCTCAGCTACGAACGGCGTTATCTACAGCTTGAAGGCATCTTTTTCGAAAAAAAATGACTGCGAGGTTAACTATATATTCGAAGCCTGCAAATATCTTAATTGTTTCAAAGATGTTAACCCAGAAACTGTTTTCGACTCCGAGGATAACTTTCGTAAAAAACCACGGCGATAAATTCATTAGAAGAACAATGAGAATATTCGTGGCTAACGATTTATATTCGGATGAAATTGCCTGAGTTTAGAATTTGGTGACACTAAATCGTCTGTGCTGGTATAGTGAACACGCTCAAAACTCGTCTTGACCATTAATAGGGTGTGAAATCTAGCCATATTCTTAGCACGTTCGCTGCCGCTTAACGCACATGGGCGTTAATTAAGCAGCCTCTCGCTGTGTGCCGCTAACGCACGTGCGCGTCTTTTATTTCTTCGCATTCTATGACCAGTATATTTTTTCGGAAGGTACGATCTATTTGATATTCGTTATTTTAATAATTAATCCCTAGAATTAACTCTAATTTGCGTTGAATGTTGAACTTCAGTTTAACCCGCCGCAGTTAACGAGTTAAGATTAGAATTATAGTCTGACTGGAACATTTGAGAGCCATAAAGTGACATAAAGTAGAAAGATATCTGTAATTTATTGAGCAATAGCATAATTCGTCTTCATTCATAAAATGACAGCACCTTCTGTTGAGCTGCGCCCGATAGTGGCATCAGGATAGCTTGAAAAGAAAATGTAGTTAGCCCAGTATTAGCGGTCATGCGAAAGATTTATAAACTATGAGACAAGACTCCTTGCATCGGTCGTTCTTTGATATTGAAACGAACGACTTTCCGGTGCTGGTGTGTGTAAATTGATGACTGAATGTGTGTGTGACTTGTTGTTTCTCTATACTTATGCTCTCGACACTGCTATTTAGTTACAAAAATTGCATGCTGTACGAAGTGTTGTGGGGGTTTCAGGGCACTGTTAGTAGTAATATTTATTAGTCCTTTGACCCTTACTGCGTCGTACCAGCTTTTTCTATCCTACTTTTACGCTGGTGCCTACGCGCGATAAGTGTCTGATGCCCTGGAACTATACAGAATTACGGCCCAAGTCAGTTGTTTCGGTCGTTCATTTCCCGTATTCCACTCCAAAGCATTGAGTCTCGCTCTTATCTTGCTCCGCTAAGGTCAATCTTCTCTTCAAAACAATAACGAGGTTTTAAGGGGCTCTTCTTCCTAACCTGTTTACATTATCATTTCGCTGGAGATCAAAAGTGTGAGGACATACATACTCCATTTTCCATGATGTTGTAGCTTTTCCGCAGTGAACCTTTATTTCAAAGAGGTAAAAACCGAGTATTTTTAGTTTACCTCAAATATTTAGAAAGGGCATTTCAATAGTAACGTATAATTTCTACACGAGTGCACAAATTTACTTTCAACATTCCTTGAGTTTGCTAAAAACGATTTTCTTTTTTACAGGTCCCGGAGCAAGATCAAGTATTTGTGCCGGACATGAGTGGGTATTTGTCTTTATCGAGCGTTGCAGGGAGCCATGCAGAAAAAACGTCTGCTGCAGACACGAGGAACGCTTCTGTACACACGCGCAGTTTTTTTGACGGTGATCAAAACAGTCGATCTAAGCGATCGCCTGTGCAGCTGGAAGATATTGGAAAAAAGGCTGTAAATTCGTCAAAAAAGAATCCTCTTTTACTCAGAAAGAGAAGCTTTGATGGAAGGCAGAGTTTGGATCTTAGTAAAAGGCGTTGTGAGAAGAAGTTGCTGGAGGTTCTAATTAATAATAATGTTTCTTCGCCTAATAATAATGTTTCTTCACCGGTTGGAAATAATTCACGCGATGAGAGATCTATTTTTATAAATAAAAATAAGCGGCTTACCCCAGATTTAGCAACATTCAATGCAGAACGTTTTTGTGGTAACCATAGTATCAAACGAAAAAAGTGTCTCTTTCTTCTAAAGATGCACAGAAGAAAGGCAGTTTTAAGAGGGCGTGTGAAAGACAACAGTAAATTATCTTTTCTAGCAAACAAATTTGGTACGCAAGGAGACCAAAGTTTAGAAGTATCGCCATCTTCTTCCGGAGCATCGGGCAGTAAATCATCGGTTTGGGAAAATGATTCTCTTGCTTTCATCGGTACTGGGAGTCTATCAGCTCTAGATAGGAAGCCTCACAACGCGATGGGCTCACACAGTGACCCCATAGAGAGCCCTGTCAAGGGATCCGGCCGGACAGATATTGCATCATCGGAATTTTCTGACCAGTGGTCAAACATTCTTTCCCTCTCCTCCACCTCTCGTCCATTGAATAAGATTTTCGAAACGCTCGAGGGGTCATTGAAGGTACTTCGTTTTGAGTCAGTATCTCAGGAGCCCGACCGAAACTCCCAGTATTCCACTCAATTTTCTGGCGCCTCAACGTCAAACGAATTTATTCGTAAGGCAGAACATGTGCTAAGAGCTACCGGTTTTTATTTGGGAAAGCGAAGTGCTCGCCATGAAATCCATAGCTCCAATACAGTTGAAAACTCCGTCCCACAAAACTCCTCACCAACTCCTGTTGCACCCTCCTCGCCAAGATCCCCTCGAAGTGCAGCACTTTTTAAAGAGTTAAAAACTCCTGCAGCTCCAGCTGCCGTAGATGTTGCAGAGTTCCACGATGAAATCAAAACAGCCAACACTTTTAAATCTTCGAGATTTCCGAGAAATCCCGCATCGTATTCGAGGCTCCCTAGAGAATCCGGATCAGATTCGAGATTCCAAAGAAATTCGAGATCATACTCAAGGTTTCCAAGAAATGCGGGACCTATAGACGCGTTGAGAGATCCATCAAGTCAGTCAGAAGCGAACTCCGCACGGCCCAAAGAAGAGGCTGGGCCCGAGGTCTGGGCGCGAGGTGCCAGGGAGCCGTCCACGTGCTGGGGTCAGCACGTGGTCGCCGTGACGCCTGTAGCAGCGCAGGTGGCCCGGGCCGCACGTGCCGTGCTGCAGCACTTCAGGTGGAAGACCGTGCATCTCCTCACCATCGGTAGGATGTTGCTTTATTTTGCGCAATCGCTTGAGTTATATTATCGTCGCCCGTTAAAGGTTGTTTGTTTGTGTTGGAAGATTTATTGACCGCAAGCATGTACTTCGTTGCTAGTTAGACAAGAATATGCTTGATGTCTACGTCACAACAATATTAGCATTATTTGCAAAGTAAACTAAGGAGCAAACATGGTCACCTACCAAAAGAACAACAATTTTTGCTTTAAGTTATGGAAAATACTTTAGTGTATGTATGTTTCTTACCTAGAGCTACTGAAGTATGCAAAATAACACGCTAAAATCATGCTGAAAGAAAGTACAGTTGGATTTTCTGGTCAAAGTTTTTTTCACAAGCTGTCTCGTTTTTATGGGAGCTTTATAGTCAAAGGGTTATCCTTCCCTTCTTCATGGTGAAGGATGGTGTTTAGCAACAATATCCTTCACGGGGAAAGATGGTGTTTAAAACGAAATATTGTTTGACTTTTTTAGTTTGCTTCTGCTTTTTCTGTTAGCTTAGTTGATTTTAAAGTTGTTTGCTATTTTGAAAACATGTAAGTTTGAAGCCTACTTTTAAAGTGATGGAATTCTAGTATTTAATATCAGCGAAAAAGTGTTTTGAGGCCGGGCTTAAGGGAAAAATGAGCACGAACTTTTCTATTTCTCACCAAATAGTCATTGTAGTCAATTTGAGCGTGAGTTTGGCGTCGTAAACTAGAAATTTTGTTAGGATAAAGTATTTCATACATGAAACTTCTCAATGAAAATCGGTATTAGTCAGGCAGTGTTTGAATATTTTGGTGGAAACTTTTGTGGAAACTTTGAATATTTTGGTGGAAACTTGGGTGGAAACTTTTTTGGGCGATGCTTTATAAGTTAAAGCTTTTTACAATTTCAATGTTTTAAATTCATTCAGCTGATCCTGCCTTAATTCGTTAGTTAATGAATTTTATTCTTGGGTCGCTTATCAACGTCAATAACATATCAACACAAATTCAACCTTCTATAGCCCAGGTGGATTTCTAAATCTCCTGCATTAAACAGCTTTGTAACATTTTCTCTTTGTAAAATTTGTACCTCAAAGTGTTTATTGAAGCCCACGCCGAGTGGCAGTTTCTTCCGCGTTACGATTTCGGTTACAAACTGACGCGATCGTCAGTCTAAAGTAACGGTAGGTCTGTACGGGAAAGTTAGGCTCTTAAGGGTTAAAAATATCTCAACAATTTAACCCATGAATGTAGTGTACAGGTTCAGCATTAAGAACTCACGTGGTACTGAAACTAGCCAGTACAACTGCTTGAGCATTTCTATTGACTCTAGCAGTCGTCCCAAGACCTCTGAGGCGCTTATTCCCTTGAAGCACTGGCCGAGCAGTCTCCACTTTTTGGCAGTTCATGCCTCTCTGTGAGAAAATTACCACTGATTTACAGAAACAAGTGTTCTAGATTCATATAGCAATATCATTGATTTTTTAAGCTGTTTATGTTCTTTTTAGTTCTTATTGATAAATCATATTGTTAATATAAGGAAGTTCATGTACTTTGATCAATTTATAATTTAACTTCTGTGTAACTGAGGTGAGTGCTCAATATCTCTGTTTGTTAATAAACTATTGATAAACCTGAGATCTTCTGGATGGGAGTACTTATCTGCAGGTTTTGAGCTCAGTCTTAGTATAGGAGAAAATATGTCTTATATGCTGCTCAATTTCAATGTTCAATTAATGTTCAATACTTAACTTCCATCTTCTTACGGATGTGATAGCTCAATACTTTCTCTCTCTAATTATACTTCCATCATAGCTAAGGAGCCATTTTTCTGGTTGAACTTTGTTGGTCATTATTTGTATTTGTACTGGTCTTCTCGTTCATTGTGTTCTGCTAAATCTCACGCAAATTGCTCTGCATGAAATTCTTACATAATTCAATCCATGCCTCACTTAATGGATCTGGAACGTAAATTGTGAGCCGTTGTCAACATTTTATGCGTCTAGCATTACTCGTAAACGTAGAGCCCGGTCACGACTATCGTTCATTGATTGCTGCCTCATTTGTCTCACGCGAAATATTTATTTGTGTGTGCAATATGCTTCTAGAGCGGTGAGGTAAAATTTGTTCTTAAGAAATCTGTTTCTCACTGGATATTGATGGCCTATTTTCTTAAACTTTAATGCTCGCGATTGGAGATAATTATTTACCTATTTTTTAATCAACTAGATTGACCTGCAGTTGATATTCACGTCACACTGTTCATGTTCGAAATTCGTGTGCTCTGATAACTTTTCTAACGCTAATAGATTCCTCGCATGGTCCTCCTTATGTATCTTTCGTTGTCGATCGCCGAATAATTTTTTTGCTAAGCAAATAAACGCTTGATATGACACACTATAATTGCACGGGAAGTTTTCTCCAGCGTGCACCGGCTCCGGCGTGGGAAGTTTCTCATGCTCTAATTTGCTTTTCAGAAAATGCAAGGGTTCTTTCCTTGGAATTGCGAAGTTTAGGATCAAAGCGGCCTTATTTTCTTGTGTTTGAAGGTTGTCGTAGGGATGTGTTTTTCTGCAGGGGCAAAGAGTTAGTGCGAGCTTGTATTCTATGCACGAAGGACCAAACAAGCGATGTGCTCGTGTTGATGTCATCGCATTTGCTTTGTGTAGCTCAGTTGCCGTTGAATGAGCGCTCTTGACTGAAACTGTGAGCAAGGCATCGAATGGTCTTGTTTTCAAATTATATTCAGAAATTATGTATTGACATGTTTAGCTGAGAGTACGTGATGTTTTTGTTGATTTTACGGGGATTGAAGTATTGAAATACCTTATTTTATTTCAGTTTGGAGAGCGAGGAAGGCATTTGAGTTCCCATAACACTGGCCAATATTTTTGTTTAATAGTTTTTCAGGCCTCGCCCGTAAAGAGGTACGCTAAAGGAAGAAATAATAATGTTTCATCAACATAGTTTATAGTAGCAGCAGCTACATTTAGCACGATTGCTATTTTTGGGTAATGGCTTAGTGTGCTGGAGAAAATGTTTTTACTAACCTTTTTATAATAATTTACCCATTTGATGTATAAGAAAATTTCACCTTGAATCATACCAATGTTACACTTTGAGAATTTGAAGAAGAAAAACTAAATGCGAGTCTTGAAACTTGAGACAAGTGTTTGTCAGTGCTTGTTGGTAAAGCTGTCAGTGCGCCTCAGAAGGCGAGCACAAGACTTCCCAGGCACGTGCCAAAGATTACTAGATTAACTCTTCTTCAGGTTCTCTTTTCCAGCGGAAAATCTTTTTATTATTTGTAAATCAAAAATGATATAAAATGGGATTTGAATCTAATGTGTCGGTTTTCATTCTGTGTGAGGTTACAAGTTTCTTCATTAGAATCTGGTTAGAGTGATTGGGTTCCTTTTACGGTTTACCGTGTACTACAGGTCACGCAGTGTTTTTGCGGTCGTCGGAACTAAGCAAGAGCTCTAATAATAAAAGCTTGTACACCTGAAAGGTAGTTTCGACTGCCACCTGAATTAATTGGAGTTCAATTCAAAAGATCCGTGTTCCACCTGACGCTCGTATGAAGTTATTTCACGGTGGACTCTAAAGAAACGTGTTCGCACTGACGTATGCGTCAAGCCAGTTTGTACCACCACAAAATTAACTCCTGGTAACCTCAATGATGACATATTTGAGTTAACATGTGTCTGGAAGGTTGTGTCTACTGCCGCAAAATTAACTGTCTACTTCAGAAGTGACGTATTTGGGTTGGCATGTGTCCGAGAGGTTGTGTCTAAACTGGCGACATCAGAAGTGACGTATTTAAGTTGACATGTGTCTGAAAGGTTGTGTCTACCGCCAGAAAATTAACTCCTGGTGGCCTCAAAGGTGACGTATTTGGGTTGACAAGTGTGAAAGGTCTACCGCCACACAATACACTCGATGTGACAACAAAAGTGACGAGTTTGACTTGCTGCCGCCAGACGCTGCGTACTGGCGCGCGCTGACGCAGCAGGTGGACGTGGAGCTGCGTGCTCATCACCACACGGTGCCCGCCACGCAGGTCCTGCCGCTACACGCCTCCCCCGCCGCCGTCTCCGCCTTCCTCAGCCAGATACTGAGCAGCACCAAAGGTGAGCAAACGCGTCTTCGGGTGCCATGTATCGCCTCTCCTCGCCAGATACTAAACAGGACTGAAGCTGAAAAAACGCCTTCTCGGGTGCATGTATCGTCCGAATTTTGTTGCGATTGTGTGCTGTTCGACTCGAGGTGTGCGCGGTGTACAGTAAAATGAGCGTGCTTTACGAAAATGAAAGGTTTCGATCTTTTTTTGGCTTAACAGATCTTTCATGTTATCGTAAAATGTAACCATGTTATCATGCGAGAAATGAGCAAGTAGTGTTTTTTTTTTTTTGAGTGCATATTTCGCATACAAATTCTTCACAAAGTTTACCGATTCTAAGATTGTAGATACAAAAAATAAACATGATTTAATTTTTTAAATTAGAAGTGTTCTAAGCTTTGTTTTCTACTTCATGAACAAGCATAAAACGACGTCGATAGATAAAAGGTAACCACGGATTTACGCTCGTTAAATTTTTCAAATGAATTTTTCATGCGCCCCATTGTTCATGGTTATTCTATAAATTTATTTTTAAAAGTACACTTTTATTTAAACTTCATTCGGAAATGCTACAAATGGCATCCATCAATCAACGTGAATAAAGGATGCGCAAATAAATTTCCGCGTAAATTTAGTGTCAAAAAATGTCAGAATCACAAATAACTACCATCGAGTGTCCTTGGGTACTTCACGCCTCCCGAATGGTGCAAGTGTGTATGGTTAACTGATAATTTATATGTACATTTTTAAGTTCGAAAAACCGCCTACAACTTTTCTCGTGAATTCTGACATTCGTAATCTGGAAAAAATCTTTGATCACGAGGTTTGGTAATAGAATTAAGTTTACTGGTGGTTTTCAATTGATCAACTGCAATATGGCAAAAGGTACCCCTCCCGAGGAGCTATTAGAACTTTTCATTGAAATGCTTTGCTTGTTCAAGCTTAGCATTTAGCTCGCCTCTGAATGACGTTGGATTTATACATTCTATATCTCAAAGTTCCAAGCGAACAAACAACTTCGTTGCCTTCAATAACAGAGGCTTGACCCTTGGAAAATAGCAGCAAGAAATTACGTCTGTCATTTCAAATGAGTCGCTGGTTTCATGCACCAGAATATTTTTCAATGTTTTTTGCAGAAAACTACTAATTTTAGTTGTCAGTACATATTTGTTATGAACCAGCAATTCATGTCTCATGCAGTTAGCGATGAAATTATTCGTACACCCCTCGTCTTTCAAAACTTTCGAGAATTACTCAAAACAATTGCTGCCACAGGCATAAGATTTTCACAGAGTGTGAAGCATATATCAGTGACAATAATACGAAGTTTCTAGAACAAAACCTTGTTTTTGAAAGATTTTACAAGCTGAACTTCAGAAATATGAAAAGACAAAATTATTCACACAATTGAGAACATTACATTTCATTGAGAAGTATTTACCGTTATACCTGTTTTATTGGAAAAATTTGTGTCAGTGTGGACCTCAGACAGAAGATAATTGACTGCCGTGAAGCTGGAAATAGTCGTAGCTATGGCGAATTATCTGAGCGTCTGAGCATTCAAAGTTCTACAGAACAATCTGTTATAAAAAAGTTTGCTAAGTTTGGTTCTGCATAAACGTGGCCTGGGCGTGGTCGCAAACAAAAACTCTCGGTGAGAACTTCTCGAAAACTGTGTCGTGAGGTCAACACTAATCCACGAGTGAAGCTAAACGACATTGCCGAGAGATTGAACGCTCAGGGAACTAGCGTGAGCAATCGCACAATCCAGCGCTGTTTGAACAAGGAAGGCCTACACGGACGCCGACCTCGAATGACTCCACTCCACAAACCATGTCATGTTGCTGCTCGCTTGATCTTTGTACAGTCACACTTGAATAATGACAGAGGCTTTTGAGAGAAAGCATAATGGAGTGACGAAAACAAAATCGAGCTTTTTGGGCACAATGACGTGAAGAAGGTTTGAAGTAAGAATGTTGAAGCTTTCCTGCCGAAGAACACCGTGCCAGAAGTTAAACACGGAGGGGGATCACTGATGTTTTGAGGTAGTTTTGCTGCATTTGGTACTGGAAAATTGGTTGCAATTGAAAGGAAGATGAACTCTGATGACTATATTTCTATTTTCGGCGAAAACCTGAAAATATCAGCTGATAGTTTGGGACTTGGAAGGCGATGGGTATTTCATCAAGACAATGACCCAAACCACACGGCCAAGTATACAACTAGCTGGCTCTAAAGAAGTAAGATAAATGTGCTGCTATGGCCTTAGATGAGTCCTGATCTCAATCTCATTGAAAATTTGTGGCAGGAATTAAAAGTCAACATCAACAAGAGAGCTCCAAAAAATCTTCAAAAATTAAAACGCATCGCCATTGAAGAATGGAACAATATTTAATCTGAAACTACGGAAAAGCTTGTCAAAAACTATAATAAAAGGCTTTTAATTGTTATGGAAATGAATGGTCACGCAATTGATTTTTAAAAATGTACTCAAATGGTAAGTTCACCTCAAAAAGTGTAATACTTCTCACTGCATAAATAATTTTGGTCTTATCGTGTTTCTGTTTGTTCTAGAAACTTCGTATTATTGTCACTAATACATGCTTCAAGCCCTTTGAAAATCTTATGCCTGTGGCAACATTATTTTTTGTGTAATTCTGGAAAGTTTTGAAAGACGAGGGGTGTACGAATAATTTCGTCGCCAATTCTACCTACAATGTGAACTACTTATAGCGCTGCGAATGAATATGGTACTGTATATTTCTACAGTGCTGTATGTTAATATAATGGCTTATATTAAAGTAGAGCTGTAGAATAATATTGTACTAAAATTTAATATGCGTATGTTATGCCTCAGAAAGTCAATGTGAATGAGAACTGAAAACTGAAGCTATGTCTAATATGTGATCAGAATTTACCTGCTACTCGGAGGCCGAGATAAAACTGAGCCCTGGCTCTATAAATACTCCCTGGCCTGTGGCTAGCTTTGTTGATGATCTGAATAGTTTATAAATTTTACTGTCAGGGCAGAGCTGACGTCTTTTTAGCTTTGCCAGTTAAAGAGGAAAAAATTTTTTAGCAATAAAATAATGTTTACTCTTCTAATGGCGAAATACTCTTTAGATTATTGAGTTCGGTTCTAAAATACAAACCTCTGTTTAATATCACACTGCACGACGATGTGAGAAGAATAAAAGTGTTGTTTTTATCAGATCGCCAAACTCTACGGATTTTTAACCAAGATTTAGTTATTCTGACATTCTTCGTATAACATAAGTATTTCTTTCCTATTCAAGACAGGCGGCATTAGTCCTGTCTAGCAGAGTTCAAAGCGTTACTGTAGCGTATCAAAACTATAATAATTTTGCTTAATAAATTATTGGATTCGTGAGGTTTCGGAGTAAATTAATTGAAGTTCCGTTCAGTTTTCACCATGAACATATATTAAAACTGGGATTCATGGAAGGTTTTGTTAGCTGTGTTGGATTGGATAGCTCAAAATTATCGTGAAATATCTTTTCTTAGCTTCAAGTTTTTGCAAAATACATCAGAATCATATTCTACTTCTGAAAATTTCTGAAAGTTATTTTGTGCGAGACTTCTCTTCAGTGGGATACAACTATTGTGTATATGAGAATTAACACTCCCACGGGGATTCTCATATATACAATAGAAAAGGTTTTTTTTCCTACGTCGAAATAGAAAAGTTTTTTTTTGTTTTGACAATCTTTTTTCTGTTCACTGCTGTCCTATTTTTCAGCACCTACTATACTTTCGTCTTCAACTTTTATCTTGTTTCATAAACTTCTTTCTTAGCTTACTGTTTTTATGCCCCTTCTGCGTAGATTCCGCGTGTTCTTAACTGCATTCTAAATGGTGCCTTCATCCTTCTCTCTTTGAACATCTTTGTTGTGGTAAAGTGAGGCTAAAACTTTCTTATAATGAAAAAATTTGTAAGAGACTGTTACAAAAGCAGTACGATTCTATACTTTGACGTATCGGTGTGCCGGTGTCTTCTGTTAGCTATTAAAAATGTTATTACTTAAGCACTTTATGTCAGGAAGCAAAGCCATCTCTAGGGCCCAAAAGTGTTCGGAGAGCTCGCCAAAATATAGCTAAATAACGTCACATTCCTGTGGCATGCGCTAGAGATTTAGAAAAGTTTCGGCATGTGGCTGTGAGGGAAAGCAATCAATTCTTGATTGCGCTGGGCAATGGTTGCTATGGATCAAAAATGAGTATTGGGAATATTGCCCCCGACTCCCTTGAGTTACGAGGCAATAAGCACAGAGAACACTTGTATCAAAAGCAGGACCTTTTGGCCAACGTGTTTCTCACAGATGCGTCACTCGCTTCAACTTTCGTGTAACTGGGGATGAATTTTTTGTGAGCCTTTATCATTTATTAGCTAGGGATGTGTGTCGTTGTGAAATTTTAGATGTAGAGTCGAGTATAATTCGTAAAGCTTGAATACTTTGCATACGGATTATGTTGGCGTCAATTCCGACACCGTATTTGAACTTCTTAAAAAATTGTGCCGTCCTAAATGGGCAGACATTACATTATTCTTATCATGTGAGAAACTAAACGCTTTCCTTTCATTGCATGTATTTACTCTCGCTAGTAACGTTGTGTTCACTTGCTTAAAAGTTTTGACAAATGCAATTAAATTCCTATTTCCTTAGGGGCTAAATTCCGGATATAATTGCTTGTATCAACGATTTTAATTGTTTCGACAAATGTTAAAATATGAATTTTTGTTTCGATGTCGCTGAGCTGGTGGCGCTGCACTGCAACTTGGCATTTGACAGAAGTGATGTGTTTTTGGGCGTATGCGTTCCTTCGTTGTACAGGAGGTCAACTCTTTTTATTTGGCATAGGAAGGCAACTTAGTCACTGGATGAAGTTTGTTATGCTCTCGTGGAGAATGAACTTAGGTGCTGGTGAGACACTTCTACTTTTTGAGCTCAAATAATGTGAGAAACTTCAGTGTGTGTTAGGTGATTCAAGTTTGTTGAGTACATGTCGCAGGTGAAAGAAGGTTCAATTTTTGGGAGCTTTAGTTCAACTAGCTAGAAATATCTGACGTTGTTTTTAGAATGCAGCATAGTCCAATGAATTTACTCCTGGGTAAGGAAATATCGTGTGGGCTTAGCGCTTTTTCCTATGCAATAATTCCCTTAAGCTTCTTCTCTCGTAGGCGTTAAGAGCAATAAATGAAAAACACTTTCATGATGTTCATGTTGGGAATAAAGCATACATATGTCATGACTGTTTTTTTTTTTGAACAACGTGATGCTGAGACGAATTTGTAGAACACTTGCGTTTGAAGTACAGATATTTGTGCTTAAAAATAGCTTAATAACTGCTTCACTTTCAATTAATTTTCTCTAGCACAGAACTTTCCTCTAAAGAATGTAGCAGAAAATAATTTCCATAAAATTTTCCAATTTTAAACGTGAATCTTTGAACAAATTCTTTGAATGTTTGTTTTAGGTTAAAAATGTTGTTTGTAAGTTTTCTTTGAAGCTGGAATAAAAGTGACGTACGCTCTTTGATTGGACGCACAGGCATCATAGGTTTACAGAAGGGAAGACTGAAGAATCAATAGTCAGAGCGAAGCAGTTTTTGCTGGTCAATTTTTTCCAGTGCATGTAGGCAAATAAAATTGACCGTTTGATGTGCTGAGCCATTGCAGCCGCCGTGACAGTGAAGCCATTTTAGCAATTTTGATTGATTCGGTGGGTTTCAGAATAAAATTCTATAGCCTGCACGACGTACCTCAATTTATGAGAGTTTCCAGGTTCTGCGTTTCCTGCACATTTCCTGCGAAGAACGAAACACTGGGCAGCAAAGCCTATTCACGGCTCAGTGGTCTGTCTTTATTAAACGTCCTTTCAAAAATGTGGACAGGAATTCGGTGCTTCAGTTTGAAAGTTATGACTGCCAGTCAGGAGCTGCACTCGTGTTCAGCTCAAAGAGCCCCTCCTGTCCTGAAATTTCAACTCTATGACGTCAACTTTTCTACAGCAATGTATAATTAATTCTCTTCTGGGAATTTCATTTTTCATGAGACAACGAGCAATTCATATGGCAGTGAATCAGCGTACTGAAGGCGAATAACTTTTTTCTGAACATTTAGCAACTAACATTTATTTGTTTAAAGTTTATGTATGAATTTGTAATCCTGGGAACAGTTCTCTATATTTTTCAATTTTTGATCGTGCTTCTATCACTCTTTTGTTTATACTACTGCAGAACTTTAATGCTTTTCCTACTGGAAAACAAGTGGGATTTGATGAGATGTTCAGAGATGCTCTGGTTTTGCAGCCGTTAGTTTTTTCTGGATTGCTATTGCGTATTGGATAAAATTACAAAACTAGTGCTCAGTGTTCATGACCATATTGCTGGCAGACAGTTTCAGACACGCAATTTCATAAAAAGTTATGTACAAAACTGAACGCGGGATGCTCATGTCACTGAACAGTTTCAGCAGATCGCTCATAATACCAGCTCAGCTTCGTCACTCGCCTCATATCAGCGACAAGCGCGCAAGACGTGTCCTGGAGGGACTGCTTTGAGCAAGAGAGCTCGAACCAAAGGTTTTAACTTTTATGGGTGAAGTTCTGTAGCGTTGTTGGTTTTCTCTTTAGAAAGGAAGACCAACGGTAGGAAATCGTCGAGCAGTAGCGCGCTGAATTCGCTCTTCTGGGAGTCATTTCGACGCAAGTGGTAGGACTCAAACTTTTGTTTCGAAGTCGCTCAGCTGGAGACGCTCACCGCAACTTGCGGCACGTCATTTGTAAGTCAATAAAATAAGTTTCAAGAGGAAAGATTTTCTGTATGTCTTTGGAATCAATCCGCCTTGCAGTATACCGAGTAATTTTCTCGATACAATCGTTGATTGAATAGCACGTTAGAAACACCTCACGGAGATGCAACTATTGTATCTATGGAATTAGAGCTTTCAAGGGGAAAATTTGCGGTCCTGAGCTAAAAGTTAGGTAGGCCTTCTTGTTGTTTATACAAAATATTTTTTGTTTTTGTTTAACAAGCGCCATCTTTTTTCGGTTCACTGCTCGCCCGTTTTTCAACATTTTCAAATTTCTTCTTCAAATTTATTTTTCTTCATGGCCTTCCTTCTTAACTTAGTGCATATATGTGCGTAGGAGATCTTGTGTGGGAACACATATTTTGCATAGATTCTGTGATCCTATAACTCCATCGTAAATGATGCCGTTATCCTTCCTCTCTTTGGAGTGTCTTTGTTGCGGGTATTAAGGTTTGAACTAACTTATCTCATCTATCAGCACCCGTATGAAATCGTCGCCGGCTAGTTTTTGAAAATCAATTTGCAATATTGATGCAGCGATATATTTCAGACCGAGCTCCTGGCTTAAAGTTTGAGTTTACCCTTTATCACTTGAAAACTACTTTCTTGACTAAATGTAAAATTTGAGGTCCAATTTCAGTGACAAGGTGACGAAGGAGAAATCTCAGAGGCGCAAAACAGTTTTGAAAGCAGACATTACATTCCAAAAGCCGTGAAGTCAAATATTCAGCTTGAGAAACCATTCGAGGAATTTAGAGGAGGAATGCTCATATAAGTCCTCTCCCTGGCATGGAAGCAAGCTAAGCAGCCCAGCACCGTCAGATGCACTGCATGTAAGGCTCCGTTTTTGAGCCGCCACGCCGGCATGCTCTATAGACCTGTGAGCTTTAAAGGGCACCATTTTGACCCAACAATTTGCCCCTGCTTTCTGTCGTGAAATTCTTCAGCTTGAGATTACACCTCATTCTCGCCATTTAAAGAGTGTGATGCTGCTTGCGTGCATTATTGCAGGTCCTGAATAACTTCGCCTATCTCGAGTGTGTGATGACCAGTTTCTGTTTCGTGAAATTGAGGTAAGGAGATCATATACCTTGTCACTGGTTAATGCCTTGCTTCGCTCAGCTGTCTCCCGGAGAAATTTACTGTTCGTGAAATAAGTGCGGGTTGTGAGGGAAAATTTTAATTGTTTATGAGATGTGGAATTCGTTTCGACGTCCTGCGCACCCGCCTGGAAACTGCATTGCCAGCTAGACAAGCTGTAATGTGACAGCGTGGAAACATCATTAGGTGTCATGAAAGCAAACCTGTTCATCTGCTGCAACAATGCAGCCTTCCAGTGGCACGTGCATTACGTTGCCAATCAAGCCTTGTTCAAGTGTCCTCAATCGTAGCCGTGAATGACGATTTTTCCAACGCCTTTGAATGTAGTATTCCCAGTGCGAGTTAGTGAATGCCGTTTTCCCGGTGCGATGTTATCGAATGCCTTATTCTCCAACATTCCATTTGGAGTGCTGTATTCTCTAACAGAATTTTTTGTTTCTAGTATGGTTACATTCCTCTTGTTTTCTCGACTACCTTGCTATAGCATCACGGAGAACAATTTGAAACATCGCAGTTTCTTAGACTCTAATTTACACTACTTCAAACGTCGCGTTCTATAGCTCATTTAATATATTTAAATCTAAAACAGCCCATTTCAGGGACTTTTTTCCAGGCCAAGAGAAAGATTTATGTATGTTATACAACTAAATGCTATTGACATAAAGTTCGTTGGAGCAGTAGACGAGTAACATCATTAGAGTTTTCAAACACTGAACCAAAGGTTAAGATTTTCACTGAACTGTGTTTTTCGAGCTCAAACTTTAATTTTGTTCAGCTTTTCCAAATGCGTTTGAAACATTAGAATAATTGTTGTTTAACATTATATTTCACTGGCGCTTGATATGAGATGGTATTTCCTTCAAATACTGTGTGGAGCATCCATGCTTTTCATAATCGGGCACTTTACACTTCTCAGGCGTCGCAAATTTTCTCGAGCAACACTCGAGTTTCGAAGTCTGGAGGTGCGACATTAAGCGTCCGTCCGCGTGCATGGGAGAATTAGCGATGCTCAGGGTACTCGGAGTTACTCTCCTCACCTCACTGCCAGCACCAGCGACGCATGGTGCTGGCATGTCTGTCCTCATTCTCATCTCTCCCGCTCCCTCTCTCTCTCTTTCTCTCTCTCTCGCTCTCTCTCTCTCTTAATTAACCCTCTGTCTACTGATGGCAGCTTCAGTGTCAAGATAGTTAGTGCTACCAGATTAGGGACACCAACCGAATTTTAAAGTTATTCAAACTATTAGGGGAATTTTTGAAATAAAGAAAAACATTGCCTGCTACAATTAGCATTCATGAAGCTATTTTTGAGGCATTCTAGAACCCTGGCACGTGCAATTTGCTATTGATTTCCTTCAAGTTGGCGATGCATGGTCCGTGCAACGCATTTAATAGTTTTCTTTGTGCGGAGTAAGTTTTTCAGACCTTCATTCGTTTGGTGTCATGTTAGAAAAAATATTTATCTGATGATTTTCTTTAATTGCAAATTTTGATTTTTGGGATCGAAAATTTGTCTAACTTAAAATACATTCTTAAAGAAGCATGATTTTTTATTTCATAATAAAGAAGTAGGCACTTTCTTATTAAGCGAAACAACTCACACTAAAACAAATTCAATGAAATTACAAAGTACTGATCGCTTTTCTTTTTTGAAACTTTTCCCTAAACGATTTGAGTTTTAGTTCGCCAAGAGTAGAAGAGGAATCAGACAAACCGTGCCATGGTTGTTTTTATTGGTTGCTCCTCTTGGAACTTAATTTGACTCTTTGTACTTGGTTAAGCTTGCCTTCCCCGCCAGATGCTAACAGCTGGCGGGAGTGGAAGTCCCGCTAGTTACACTTGCATTGGGCGCGAGTAGAAACTGTGCTCGAGCTTTAATGGTTAAGTATAGCTAACAAATATTAATCTCTTTCAGCTTCTCGTCTGCTGTTATGAAATAGGCCTGCTCTCTTTGCAATCTACACATTTCGACAAGGGTTTCCTTACTCTGTTCGTTCATAACACTTTGAAACTGTTTCGTGGCTTGGTGGTGCTGCACTTAAAATACTTTTTGAGTGGATATAGGAGTCGAAGTAAACAAAAGAAAAATGGATGTTTTAAGTAAACTCTGAAGTTAAGTCGTAAACCTCTGCCTCAATTTAATGTTTTTTATTCCAGCCACACTACAGTCGAAGGTAAGCGCAAACAATTTCTGTGGAGCTCGTTTCAAGTGTGTTTACTAAGCGCTTTCTTCACTTCTAATGGGTCGCTTTATAAACACACTGGAGGCTCAGGAAGGCTTGGAATTCATGCTAACGCTCACAAACTTCTTCTAGAATCATCGTTAAAAAGCTCGGCTTGACTTATGTTTGTGTAACTTCAAACCAATTATTTATAGACTCTGTGTGCTCTACTTAGACGGTATTTTTGTGTATTTCGAGAAACACTTCACCCCCATCTTATTAAAGACAGTTTCAGCAAACACGCCCCTTTTAAATTCACTACAGAGTTGGATGCTAACGATAGGTTGGAGTTTTGACGTGATCACGCTCTTATATATGTACTGATTCCCTTCTTCGGCAGGGCACTTATTGCAACTGCCTTCTCTTTTAAACTACCTGTCCTTCAGTTGTTTTTATTTCCATTTGAAGTGTAACCAACCCTAAATACTCAAACACGTAATAACAATTCGGAAAGATAAAAGTTTGTGGTATAGGTTTTATGGAATTACAACAATATCAGAGAACGACAAAAAAAATTCATTGTCGCACTGGAATACGCGAACGTTTTTCACCAACAGTTCTTTTTGGATCTCCGAAGGTTTCCATAAATTTTCATTTCAGCCTCTTGGACAATTCTAACCACTTCAAATTTTTCTCTAATAGTGGGTCAATTTTATGGATTCTTGTGAAACTGTTCTAAATTTCTTTTGTACTTTTGTGAAACCTGGTTATATCTAGCGATGATTTATTACAGTTTTTACTAAAGTTAGTAGTATGTCTGCCATTACTTCGATTCGTTGTACCTAAAACAGAAGCAAAAAAAATGTGAGAGTAGGCTTTTTTTTTAAGCTTCGTGTGTGTTTGAAAATTCTGCATTTCCGGTCTTAGGTTCGGTCGAATTAAGTTTATGCTACAAAAATCTAGAACATACTAAAACATAACCACAAGCGTTTCCAAAGTTGCTTGAATCGAGAAATTCGATGAAGAATACTAATTCCATTTCATTTTTCAATGATGGCTTTCAAGGTGGGTGCAAGGTGTCTAGAGCAATTTTTGTTGGTACTCTTAATTGTATGAATCTTAAATTCACGTGTAATATTTTTGATTCATTCAATTTGCATTTGATGAAGGCCCTTATAATATCTTTAAGCGAAATACACTCCTTCACTGGCTGCACAAAATGAAAAATAATTTTCTTTTATGCGTCGTGGAAGTAAATTTTTTATGTTTCTAACAAATGCTCAGAGCCTAAAGATGTCTTCATACAAATCTTTTGGCTAATTTTGGATTACCTCTTGAAAAGGAGCAAGGGATCAAACAATCTGAATTCACTGCGGTAATGGTTTTTTGTTTATCATCCCATTTAGTTTGGAAACCCTTTTTGTTGGGAAATAACTAATAAATCGTTCTTCTTTGACACATTTTTCTTACAAAGTTTCTTGACTATTTTATTTATTAAACCTCACGTGAGAATTGTCATATCGGAAGTTGTGGCTGTAAGCACTGCCACGAAGGAAGCAAGGAAGTTTCAAGTGCCGTACTTCTTCGCCTTCGTCTGCTAACTTAGTTATTTTCCTTGACAGCGCTCCTGGTTGTGATGAGTTCGAGTCATCCCTTGATCCCGGCGCTCCTAACGGCCGCTTTCAATGAAAACATCCTCAAGAAATCTGCGGTTATTCTCGTCGATCCCTTCTTCGAGCCCATCCCAATCGAAAGCGCGGATGCTTCATCATCTGTCTCACCGGACACTGACCCGGATAAGCCTGTGAATGAAGCTCTACAAAACTTCGCTCCTCTTCCTGTATTCGAAAGCTTAACCTTGGAGTCCTCCAGAGCTCTCATGGTTTTGGCCCCTGTGTCTAAAGGTTGGAGTCAATCTAAGTCTTCAACGAAGAAACAGCAAACACATTTTAAAGAAAAGCGACAGGCAAGTCCTAGTACCTCTGAAGAGCTGATCTCTGACACAGTTTATCATAAGAGAAGAAAAGACAACTTTAAGGAGGAGCACAAATCTTCTCAGTCTAAAAGAACATCTGAAGATTATGATACCCCTTCAAGCGCAGAGAATGAAGTCAAGCGTAACGGTACAGGGGAGGTTCAAAAACCTAAAAAAGCAGCGGTGTTGCAGGACGCCCGTCAGGGCAACCGTTCGACCTCCGGGAGGGCTACTCAGGTTTGTCCGTTTCAGTATCATTTCCCTTCAATCGGATGACAATAACATTTGTTAACATCTGTGATTCGTAAATTTGTTGTTTGTCATTGTCATTATTCAGTTTATCATTGTCATTATTCAGATCTCATTGTCGTACTGATACTGGTAACTCATCTTCATACAACACACTTTTATTTACGTAAAGCCAGTTTTTACCATCCTTCCAACATCCCTCTGAGCTCAATGTCATTTTTTTAAATGGTAATTTTTTAATATAATTTTTTGTTCATTTCATAGTTCCTGTCTTTCATGCTCTTCCTAGTTCATGTGCCTAAGCTCTTTGATGCGCTTGGTTAATATTTACTTCATGACCATGAGGGATACACTGAAAGGGATTGTTTGTCTACGCGTTTTGTAGACTTGACGCCCTTCCGGAGACGGGCATCTCCTACTGCTTTCATCCTGATGTATGCAAGAGTATCCATTAAATTATAACAGGGGAACGTTCGGCTTTACACTCTATTTTTCTATTTAATTATCACTGATGAATCTTTTTTACGCTTTACAGACCTCAGACATTATCGGTCGGCTTGTGTACGACAGCATCAGTCTTTCTTCTCACATCCTCAGACGTAACCTTGGAGCATTCAAATATGACAAAGAAAATGACCAGGGGAAAAATCCGACACCCAGTGAAGATGAAAAAGAGAGAATAACACCTTCCCTTTTGCCGAAAGTTCAAGCCGAGAATCGAGAGAATGTGGAAGACCGCGTTAACCGAACTAAGAAATCATTCAAACGAGGGCCAAAAATTACGGACAAAGTCCCTCCTTCTCCATTCTTGAGCAACTATTCAGCTGAGAGATATCGACTATACTTTGAGCTCAATGATTTTGAAATGAGCTCGAAGCACCGCCAAATCGAAGAGCGTCTGGAGAGCATGATCACTGAACAGTTGGAGGCAAATCGTCTGCTTGCCACTGCTGGCCAGAGCAGTCACTTGCCTCCTGAACACACCACCTTGCAGCACACCACCTGGTTCGGGGGCATGATCAGGGATGCTCTCGTTTACGCATCTGGAGTCCGCAAGTTTGATTTTGTTCTTCTCGACTGGAGACCGACTTTAAAACAGTTCGTGGGGGTCATACGCACTGAGGATATGTTCTTCAAAAACTTTGAGGTGAGGTTTTTCCCTGTACCAATTTTTGATCAAAGAGTATGGCATATCGATCTCCTATATTTTCAGGGTATTCGAAATCAATTTTTGAAGAAAAGACAATCCTGATTTACTGATTAATATACAGCTAAATAATATCGGCAGTGTGTAACACATTGACCTCCAATTATCATTGTTCTCAGGAACTTTTCAGAGAGACGCAGAAACTTCCGAGGCCTAATCTCGTGTAACTGAGAGAAATCTTAAAAATATCGTAATGTTTTGTATGTTATTTTATCATTTCACATTATCATTCGCTTTCATTGCAGAGATCTGACGCCGGCCTTGGAGGTGGGGACACTCGGGAAGCGTCGTCTGCTGCCCCGCCCTCCGTTAGCATCAACACCAGCGCCATCCGCAACAACAGCAGCGTCTTCCCGGCAACGGCTTTTCCAAAAAATCATTCATCAGATTTTGAAAGAAACTTCTTCCTTCACTCTGTTGAAGATGCAGTTTCCAAATCCGAGAAAAAACCTACCACAACTTCAATAGATGCACCGGGTATATCTAAAGAATTTAAAACCAATCATGAGCTTCGACTTGACCCAAACGGTGCAGTAACTGCCGGGGAAATTGACCTGGAGCCTGAGCGTGACATCGAAGAATCGAACCACGACGGCACGGTGGCCGTGGTCGTCGCTGCGGCCATTGACTGGGCCTACGACAGAGAAATTCTCCGAGACAGAGAATGCGAGTTCCACGCTGCCGGCTGCGGCGATCACGAGGACCAAGGTAAGATTTCTTACATCGGTTCAGTTCTCTCAGTATTTTTGCAGATAATTCAACACTTCTTACGGATTCCAACAGCAACAATTGAAATCAAGAAATGATGTAACACGGTGACTTCCGAGTATTTTCGTTGCGGCTTCAATCACAAACGTAAGTAAATCTGACGCTCTTTAATGTAGATGTAATTCATGTACTGTATATCAAGTCCCATGAGTCAAAATTTTCACGTAACTTCAAATTGGCAAGGTTTGTTATGAATCTCTGTTTAATTAAGATCTTACAGAAGATTTACTTAATGGTGCTAATATCGAAAACCTTTTTATGCTGAAGCTAAACACTTTCGGTAATGTGCTAGTTAATAATTTTCTACCTAATCCAGCGCTCATTTTACCTATTTTCGGAAAAAACTTTCATTAGTGAATTGTTACTCCTCTGCTGAGTGGGAAATACGTATTGTTTTTCAGTTTTTTCACCGAAATTGACTACCGTAAGTTTTCCATGCCACCAATATTAAACCACTCCAATAATTATTTTAGTTTTTCTGAACGTAAAATTAAAAAGGCTTAAACTATTTTGCATTCCAATTTTTGTAAAGGCTATTTCATTTACAATTTTTAAGTTGTGTGCTCTTTTACGCTGCTGTTTCTTTTCAACATTTCGCAGCAGCCATGCGCTGTCTCGATGTGCACGTGCCTGAAGATGGCTATCAATGTTTCATTCTCAGGAGGCAGCAATAATTTTGTTACAAGCGCCTCATTTCCAGTTGTTCGTAACCATCTCCCTCGAATGATATCAATGTATCTCTACGATAGCGTTCTTACACACTTCGTGTGTCTTTCTTTTCGCCAGCTTACTTGAAGGCTTCTTACTCTATGGCATTTTTCAAATGCCGACAGCGTACTCAAGTACTATTTTGTGCCCCTTTACCGGCGTACTGAAACACTTTGTTCCCCTTTTCACCCTCGTACATAGGTACTTTGTTGCCCTTTTCACCCTCGTACTCAAGTGCTTTGTTCCTCTTTTCGCCCTCGTACTCAGGTACTTTGTGCCTCTATGGCTACAGCAGCTCATTGCAGGAGTTGCTACGTTCCAGCAGTGCTCTTTAGAAATATTTATTGCTGGGGCTCATTTAAATTTTTTTTTTTTTAATTTCTGAGATAGTTCGATTGCCCCGCGTGCGTGACCTCTGTTTACGATGCTGAAAGCTTCTTCATTAATTAAGTTTTTATTTTTTGGTGATCAAATGCCATTGATGTATTACTTCTTAACATGAACGCCTCAAGTCAATTAGTTGACCACTCAGAACTGATTGTCAAAATTTTGTAGTTCAAATGCATTTTACTGTATTTTTAAATATCCTGATAAAATTAATTCGTGCATAAATCATACGTTTTTCTTTATTCGTCTACAAGGTGTTCATATTGGAAGACGCTATTCTCCCACCCTCATGTTATGTCTTCCATTACATTTTACCCGAGCGAGCGGTGGACAGAATCAACACACTAATGAAACTCGAACTTAGTCAAAACCATGCAAATGATGCAATCCCATGATTTACGTTTTTGCTGCAGTATTCGCAGATTTATCGCTAATCCGTCGCCACGTCTGAGAATAAACCCAAGAAGCCATGAATAATTGCCCGTAAGAGAGCCAGAGCCCATATCAGCGCTATTTTTGCTCTCCCACGTCAGAGGCTGTCCGTCATATCCTCCCGTCGGTCCCACGGGATCACGGACGTCCGTTACATATTTTTACGCGGCAAATCAGTACGAAAATATCATCCGTGGGCGTAACCATCACCGCGAAAACAAAGGGCAAAATCTTTGCTTATTGACTTGAAATCAACTTGGAAGTATGAGCACTTTAGATGCAATTTATATTTTTACATTTCAGTAGTATGTTCTCTAGTCCGTTTCGTATTATTCTGGTAATGCTTGAAAAAATGACTGTGTAATTTTTGACAAAACACTATTAGTTCGTTTGGATATTTATGTAATTAATGAACAAACATTTTGGTTGTGCTACATCGTCAGAACGAAGCTCAGAATTTGGTGGTATACCCGTGTTTTTCATGAATATCTTAGTCATCCATGTAGTTTCTTAATAACATGCGACATATTTCTGTCAATGTTATTCAAATCAATTACTACTTCAGCAAAAATGTTGACAACTGCACGGAATACTTGGTCGCTCCTCAAACTTCATTTATGCTCTAAATAATTATAACAACGACAGAATGGACTGTCTCACTTCAGTGTCACGCTTCTTTTCTCTGTTTTCACTGTTTCGGAATATATAAATATTTTGAGCATTTTTTCATCGATTCTTACACTTGCTCGTTGTGTAGTATACATGTAATTTTTTGAGTTATTATGCATTATTGTTCTTTTTTTTACTTATGCTAGTTTCGACGAGAGAAAATTCATTTTTTTTATCTATGCGAATGACCTTTTTCGGAATGATGCAAAAAATTCTCTCCTCATTTGGATTCTGTGTTCAGTTTTTTCACTTATTACTATCAAAGATAGGTCTCAATTATGACGCTGTGTATTGAGAACACCGGGTTGTGATAATGTTTAAAACTTTATTAACAAGAGGCGAAAACCGACATGGACGAAGAGATACATTCCAATTTGCTGTGGAACAATTAAAATAAATCATTTCATGTATTCTAAAAACGCCGCATCATATTTCTCCTCACAATGAACCTGAACAAAACCGTTATAATATTTGAATAAGCACACACTTTCTGTGAAGCAAGTCAATAGGAGAGGCGGGCCTAAAATGCTTAAAAATGAAGAGACATAGAGTGGCATGTTTCGTTTCATTCTTATGTAAAGAGTAAGCCTATAGACTTTTCTTTCTAATAGACTTTTTCTTTCTATTTTTTGGAGGAACTGAATTCAAAAGTGACTTAATTATACCTAAGTGGTATCATTTAACTTCTGTGCAAAGAGATATAAAGTGAATACTGTTGTTCTCTAAATTGAATGAATGAATGGAGAATATTTTAGAGATGAAAATTTCTATAACATCTTCACTGTTTCAGCAGCTGTTCTGATAAGTATGTTCATCAACTGGACAGCTTAAATCACTACAGAAGAGTTTGAACAAAATTGACAGCTATTCTCGATTCTTTTCATTTATTTTCGTTCTACCGCGAGTTTTGCCTCATATTTCAGGTGCTGTAAATTACTGTCGGCAATTTCTTGTCCAAGGTTCGAGCTGAATTTCCGCCGTGTCCCATCGATATTCTGACCTGCACGTCCCGTCGTAATCAATGTGGAGAGTTGCGAGCGAGTTAAAGAAAATGTAGGGCCCCCAAAATGCTGTTGACGGATGAACCTAGGGGAAATTTTGCGAATTTAGATGGAAATGAATTGTTGCACTGACGTAAAGGTAGATTCAGCGAGGTGCTTGGCTACGTTTGGTAAAGATGAGTGAGGATGGGAGTGAATGGGATTTGGGGGCGAAGTTATGGCCGTATTTTGTGAGGAAGTTGCTGTAGAAGCGATCTATTGGAAGAGGTGCTCGACGCACCATTTACGTAGACAAATGATAATGTGAATCATCACGAAGGGAGACAAGTGCTGTGCCGAAGACTGATTCTGTCACTTGTTCTACATTCATGAGACGAGTGTGAAATTTTGAGAACTGCACGTTATTGAGGTTTCTATTCGTACAGGTTTGATATGTTGCGCGGTGCTTTACTTCAATTTCGTGAAGGTTTGGAATTATCGCAGTACTCTTCCTTCGCACATTTGGAGGTGAAGCGTGATTTGCACATTTTTTAATCGTTTCAAAATCTAACAAACATTCAAGGAGAGCAATGAGCGGGATACACGAAGTATCTAGCATCAAGTTACGCAAAGCTTTAACATTTCATTACTCCCCTAATGAAAGTCTGTTTAGATTTTTTTTTATGGTAAACAGTCGTCTAGATGAGGATTGAAAGAAGCTAATAACCTTGAAGACGGGATTTCAAACAACAGTAAGAAAAGACTAGTTTCATTTATTTCACTTTCACTCGAAAGTCGTTCTCCCTAAGCAAGCTAAAAGTCAGCATCGTGAAAATTTTTGAAGGTGTTGCCTCCCTCGCATGTAAGAGAGGGGCTGCGCCGGAGCTATCGCTGAAAGAAAGGGAGCAAATTGGATCCTGATGCAGAGTTTCTGCTTGAAATAGTCGTGAGTCTTCCGTTCCAGGAAAACCTCTGAATTGTTGGCCAGAACGTATTTGTTATATTGAGGCCAGTATGCTGATTTCCGAGTTGAGAAATAAGTCGAAGCCAATGAATTCCTTCCACTAATTTAGCTCTTGATTAGATTGCCACTTTTTGCGTAATTCACACGTTTGCTTGGAATTTGAAGCCTAAGAAGATTTAATCAGAAAGGCATTCAACATTTAATTCGAAAAAAACGTTTGGACATCGGAACCATCATCAGTGCTGTGAAATGAAAAATTTTATCAATATTAATACTACGAAAACTGCAAAGCACAAATGAAATTGAATTTAAAACTTTTACCTGTGTATAGAAAACATGCCGAATAAAAAAATTTACTTAAAGCTTCACTCCTTACTATCTAGTAAATGTGTCTGTAAATTGAGTTCTTTAAAGTTGTCTTTTCATTGGAATTACGGAACAATTTCTAATATTCGAACACCACAATCACTTTTTTAGTAGTCTATAGTGTCGAAATCCTCACCAGAAATGATTACATTGTTCATCATGGCGAACTGTATGGGAATGATGGAATTTTTACCGGTACGGAAACTGTTTCCGCTACACTCAGCTACTTTTAAAATAAATAATGCACCACCTCATTCCGACGTACGACGATGCCCATTGCACACGACTTTATTTGTACAAAGTATAGGAGCCAATAACTCTGGAATAATTAATGTGCAGAGGGCAGTATCAATTTTCAGTTTCTGAGGAGTATTACACCCAAAATTTACTCCAGGGAAATCAATGGTAGAATGTTACTTTCATTTAACGGACTATTTTTCCGCGAAGTGGTTCGAAAAATAACATAATGGAATAATAGTAATTTTTATATGATATTTATGAGCTGCATCGGACTCGTATTATTTCTCTGCTACGAACAATAATTGATGAGGTTTTGCAACTGAACATAAACAAGATGATTATGATTTACAATTGGCACAGATAATTAACCTCCTTGCAAATTTGGAATGCTAATTGATGCAAATATCGATCCAAAGTAAAACTTAAAGCCATCAAATCATGCGAGCAAATTTCTTGGCAGGCTGTAGAGGCCAGGACTAGACCCTGATACCTGATGTTTAAACTGTTTTTTGCAAATATTATTGAAGCTTCCTTATATTTAGGTTTTATTCATCCGATTTTCAATCCTAACCTTTTACCGTCAAAGTGGATTTCAAAATACATTTTCATAAGCAGCTTTAATTTATTTTACTCCTTGTGAGACTTGTGCCCTTGGTGTTCTTCGAAGTTCATTGTCGAGTAGCAGTCACTTCCTCGTTGTGATGTCGGGGGCTACGTGATGCCAGTGCCAATTTGATGATGGTGGTTGTGATAATGGTAAATGAGTTCATAATGCGGACGTTATAAGGTTTATTAAAATACAATTTTGTAAATTGGGTTGAAAATTTCTCAAAATTTTGAGATTTCAGCAATCAAGTTAATTAGCCATTTCATAAACGAACTGATTATCTATCAGCGCCACGTGCTTGCTGTGGCCTTTTCAGCACAGCAGCAATCATCTACTACCAAAGATATCTTAGTTGAAAAATATCACCTTTGTGAAAAAATAGGCTCAAAACTTTGCAAAATGTAGAACTGTAATTATGATCGAAACGTCTGTGACGACAAATTGCTGCAAAAATCGTCCAAATTTGAATTGCTATGCACAGTCAATTTCTGATACGGTGAAAAAAACAGGTAAAAGTTCTTTATGAACATAGGAATGGGGAACCGTTACCCATGCTGAGAAAAAGTTTCGTGCCACGTGGTATATTAAAAAAGCTGGAGACTAAACATTAACCAATCCTGTTTGTGTGATTTGTAGTTTTCTGGACCTTATTAATTGAGATCTAAGCAAGTTGTCAGACAGAAAAGATCTCGAAATTCGATAAGAAATCCTCAATTTTTCAGCCAGACACTTGGCCTCAGATTTGCGCGCAATCTTCACTGAAGTTATGTGTACGCGGAAGCAGCTGGCCTCTGTCTTGTATTGTGAATGAAGATGCGAAAAATCCCATTTGCCCGAAGTGGGCTTCAAAACTTCGTGGAAATGTAAACTATGCACTTAGGAAATCTTTACCGATTAATATCTTCTCAACCTTACGCACAAGTTCATGGTATTTCCGGAACAATAGGATTTGACTTAGTCTTTCTGAGAAGTGTATCGATTTTCAAGTTTAAAGGATTTTAAGTCTTGAAAATCATGTTAACATTAATTTTCATACTCAAAAAGCATTTCATGTACCAGCTCGTATCATCAGTTCCATTATTGTTGCACATTTTTGAGTAAAGGTGATTGTAAAATTCAAAAATTTGTTCCTACTCGCCGATACAGTATGTTCATGAAAAATTCAAGTTTATATTTTGCAGGAATGAAATAGTTATAAATTTTAATTTGTTTGTGTTCTCTGACTTTCATAGTTCTGATCTTTTCTATTGACTGATGATTTTTTCATGATAACGATCTCACTGAATTTTTTTTTTTGCGGTGAACTGAGAAACAAGCTCCAGCCAACTTCCACCCACTGCATTTTCTCCGAGGTAGCCGTCCGTCTCATGGAAAGCGCGAGTTTACCAGGAATTTTACTTGTAAATTTTTACTTTTAATTCGCAGCAGTTCTCATACCGCGACTTTCTCTCGGACAAGGACGGCTACCTTGATAAAAATGCAGCTGGCAGAAGTTGGTGGCATTGTACTACATTGCATTTGGAGACTCGTTTATTAATTTTTTTTTTAGTTTTCGAAAGTTAGTACCCACTTTTTCTGAGTTTCGAGAAATGTTACGTAAGTTTTTCTTTTTTCCGTGCTTTAATGTGCAAATGAATGAGTAACCATGTGGAACAATTTTATTCAAGCAGGTAATACATTTAATTAAAATGGTGCTATTATGTCTATGCATACACAATTCAACTTTTAGTTGACTTTGTAGGCTCGATATTGCCAACTTATGTGTGTTCTCAAAACCTGACCCGCTGACATCACGCACGTCGTACTGAAGTCATCTCGAGTGAATACCGTGGATAAATAATTAGAGATGATTAAGACAATACAGGGTGTTTCAAAAATACACGGCATAATTTCAGGTATGTATTTCCCACATGTAGACAATCAAAATAGTTCATTACAACATATGTCCGGAAATGCTTCATTTCCGAGTTATGGCCTTCACAACATT
>JACJUY010001244.1:139132-154995 GCA_014220935.1 Platorchestia sp. MABIK
TGTTGTGAAGGCCATAACTCGGAAATGAAGCATTTCCGGACATATGTTGTAATGAACTATTTTGATTGTCTACATGTGGGAAATACATACCTGAAATTATGCCGTGTATTTTTGAAACACCCTGTATAAGTATTCATTTTAAAATACTAATAGTTTCAAAGAATGAAATTGTAATGTTCGCCATTAAATGCTAAATTTTTATTCGTTCCCGTAATTTGTTCAGAGAAAGTTATCAAAAAAAGGGTGGAGCAAGGGCGTGAGTGCATCTAATGTTAAATTATACGCCATAAATTTTATAAGGAACATCGTAGATTCATTCTGTATGCAAAATGAACTTTTCCTTCAACCACTGTCCTTCTCGATGCAGAGGTGTGTGGTCCTTGCCTCCAAACTCAGCTGTCCAAACGAATATCAGACTGTTAACACAATTGATAATTTGTTAAGCTCAAAAATACTCTCGGTCATTTTACAGATATTGCTAAAGCGAATTCAGAGGGAAAGCGCTCTCATAATCCACTTCAATACACTCGCGTCTCTGGACGGGAATTCAATCGCTCCGTAATTTTCTTCCCAGGCATGAAGTCTGCCTCGCGTAAGACTTCTATTCTCATGGACTTAAAAATGATGTCATTTTATTCGTAACTCGAGTAGGGCGCGTCTGGCCCAATTAAAAGTTGCTCCTACAAGAGTGTGAGTAAGAAAAGAATGCTGTCTCGCCTCTTGCACGGCTCCATCGACCGCCTAAATTGCTCTTGCGCCTCTCGTTGGTCCGAATTTTGCGTGCAGGTCCGACAGGTCTGATACAAAGACGGCATCATCGCGCCTTACGCTGTGGAAGCTTTTTGTTTCTTGAGTGAAATTTGAGCCGCTCATCAAACCCCTTCATGAATCTCAACCTACGTTTGCATTCAGTGTTTCTTGAGAATTTTTGTTTGCCTAATTGAAGTTAACAAAGAATCGTTTGATCTTCTTTGTCAAAATATGAATTTTTGAATCTTTCTTCAACAGTGATCGGATGAATTGTATTTTAGTTATCAATATTTAAATGAACACTACCGGGTGAAAAAAGTGCTTCTTACTTCGCTTTAAACATTATAAGATAAATGAACACCCTCTCGGAAATTTGCACTTGCTAGGATCTCCTAAAGAATAGGAAGCAACTTTTGACTTGAAAAAAGGTGGAAAAAATGTTTAGATTAACAGTTGAAATAAGACAAACCATCGTTTTCTGTATTGACGTGAAATCAACTTGAAAATTAATTCGCGAAAGTGAAAGGACATATTTTCCACAACTAGTTAAAAAAATTTTGACAACTAGAGTTATCCAAATAAATTCCCTTTCTTGCGCTGCAGCACGTTTCTCTATTGAAAAGCTCAAATCAAGAAGCAGGAGATCAGAGTTAATTAAATAAGAACATTCATTGCCGGCATTCCAAGTTTGCATAGTAAATATATAGTCTAGAAAACCTTCAAATCATCCCATTGTTCAAATCAAGGTTTTAGTTTTCTAATATTGGCAATCCTGGGTTTGAGTTTTTCACTTCTGAAGTCGAAAGTGATTTCTAAGAAACTACGGGTTTTTTGAATATTGAATTTCGAAGAATAAAAGCGGCTTTTATTCACGTCTTCTTCCACATGTTCGCAATAATGCCGAGTTAGTTGCATGCATGGCTCCTTTGTCCGTCCTTATTCTCACCTTGGAAGCAAATCTGAACAGCTCTTAGTGACTGGTCATCTATTTTTCACTTGCAAGTTATTTATGTTGATGGAAATTCAAACTAAATTTACTCTAGCTCAAAAATAAAGGAAATAGAAACAGATAGCACACAGTTTTAACCAGGTTATTTAAAAACTGAATCTCGGATTGTAGTTTTAACTTAAACATTTTATCTGTCATTTTTCAACGAGGCATTTGGACGAGACGAACTCGCTTAAAATGATCGTCTTGCAGTCGACGTGAGCTTTTCCATGGAAGTGTCATCGTTCTTATTCAAAAATCGTCGTTTAACGCACAAGAAAGTTTCACTAAGCCAACCGTCTACTCTAGAGTCGTCCGACACGATCATGAAGAGACAGGAGTTAAATATCGTCCTTGATTGGTGCACCGAACCAGAGCTGCTGAAAGTGAGTGCCGGAAAAAAATATTCATCGAAGCCGTCGAATTTTTAGAGGCGACTCGAGCAGGCGACCGTAAAGGCTGCTAAAACGCTGAACTGGTCCTCGATGACATGGAAAAACTTTTATTCCAATGAGATCCTCTTAGGAAAATAAAACTATTGTAGCTATAAGAATTGACGTCCCCAAGGAGAAGATGTGAGATCACGAGGTGAATGTTAAGTAGCTCTTTTTTTTGTTGAATTGGAATAGCTTTTATTTCTGTTTTGTTTTGTTACGGACCATAAATTTTTTAGTTTGCTGGTGTCTTTTTTTCAGTACGTACCTATTTCGTTTTCTCCAGCTCTCCTTTTGTTTGGTGAACATTTATAAATCTAGCTGTCTCATGCGCAGGGTGTGAGACATACATTGTGCATAGATTCTCAATTTCCATAATTTCTTACTAAATTATGCCTCTCTCCTATCTTTCTTTAAAATACCTCTGGGGTGGTTCACTAGCGCCTAAGCCAGCCGCATAAATCAATGGACAATTTGCCGTTGAGATCAGCAGAAGTTCGTGTACTTTCCTTTCGTTGAATCAGTAGGTTACTTCTGTCGTACGCGTGACATCTAGGCTGATAAACGTGAATACGTAAATGTTTAGCAAAATTTTTGTATGGATATTTCTCCTTAATGGGGAGAAACGATTTTATTGATGTGAGTTTCAATACAAACTGAAGTACAACACCAATATCTGCTTGCGCCAATTAGTAGTAATTTCGAGCCTAAATAAAAACGACGACGGTACAGCCATGAGAAAGCAAGACAAATTCTATCCCAGTGCAGAGGGTACAACTATTGTATCTGTATCTGTGAGAATCAGCGCTCCCAGAGGGGTAAGTGTGAGGTCTTGAGCTAAAGGGTAGGTAGGCCTTTTTTGTTAAAACAGCAAAGTTTTATTTTATTTGGTTCTGGACCATTTTTTTCGGTGCACTGCTGTCCTGTCTTTCATCACCTACTATTTTATTTTTTTACTTCTATCTTGTTTCATAAGCTTCTTTTTCAGCTTACAGTTTCTTTGCACTACGTGCGAAGATTTGGCTTTCCCTCAACTCCACACTAAATGGTGTCTTCCTCATTCCTCCCTTGGGAGTGCTTTTGTTGCGGTTAGGGAGGCTTAAACTAACATCTAATCTAGTCAAATTCTTTTTAGGATAAACAGGCAACAAAGTTGCGTGAGTCTCAAAATTTGATGGCATAGTTCATTAGTTCGCGAACACGATGATGTACGTTGGTTTTTGCTCCACTGAGCAAGGAGGCAACATCGATAAATAAGAAATAAATTTTGCGTATTTTTACTTCTGTAGTCGCCAAGAAAAATTTCTACATTCCGCATTGGAGGACACGCATGTTACTCAAACCTGCAGTGTGTGCTGGTGCAGAGGGAGTTAACCTAGGATTTAGAACTTTTGCTCAGTCGATTTGAATCCCAAGACGTAGATCTATTCAATATCTTTCACTCAGACGACATTTTTTAAGCTCCACCAAATCTCGAGACGATGAATTCAGCCCTCGTACGTAGAATAATGGGGCTGTATTCCTCAAGAGACGCAAAGCGCTGCCACGACTCTTTTCAGGACGAGTTTGGAGACTGTCATCGGTGATAAAAGAAGCACTTTGGAACAACCCTCAACTAAATAAAATTTATCCAGCTCTGCCATGCAAAAATATGGTTTGAATTGAAGATTTTCAAGCGCATGTGGACCCAGAGCTCCCGCCTTTCAAACGTTCTTCTATTGATGTACTATTCAGTTACTGTGTGGAAAAACTGTGCACCAAAACAAAATGCTTCAAACTCTAAATGAAGCAAAATGAAGCAATTATCGGATCAATGAGGACACTGGGTCTTGGGTTACGCCTCGTCAAACAAGTCCGTGGAGTCCAAATTAAAATGACCCGTAAGTTGCTGGACTCTGAATCGCACTTTTATTATTGCATCGATCCAACGTCCATCCGTCGGTGAATGGATGGGGAACAGTTTTATTTTATTTGTGAGATGCAGACTCTCATCTGATTACGTCAACTCTCATCGATCGGGCTGCTTTTGAATAATTTACATCTCTTTTCACAGACACGGGGTTGGAAGTTCCCTCTCAAGTTAGCTGTTTCATTGTTCCTAAGACGGGAAATTTTCTTCAGGTTTTCGTTTACATCATTCTAGTGAGGAGGTTGTCCGCAGAGATGATGTGCTAACGATGATTTTGTCCTGGAATAAATGACGGAGAAATATGCTGCGAAGTCTTATTCTTCGCTCTCAAATGTTAAACTTTTCGTAAGTTATCTCCATAATTCAGAGAAATATAGTTACTGCTGCTTCTTAATTCACTTTCTCTCCCCATGCTAGAATGACGAGTGTACACAACCGAATATTCTTGAGATGTGTCCTTAAGCCTATCCCAAAGTGACACGGACTACGTCGTTCCTTTCTCACTGTCTTCTCAGGAGTCTTCTGTTTTAGTGTTCCAGGAATCGTATTCCAGGAATCAGTGACTGACCTATTTTCTTAAATTATTTACAGCTTTGTTTCCACTCTTCCTCCTGCAGTTACGTTCACGAATCCTATGAGCCATTGGCTATCAGCGTCAAAGTTGATTTCATCTTATTCAAATAATCTTTCCAGCTTATTTAAAAATGTTCCTGCTTACATTCCTGAGATCCCTTTGAACTACAGTATGTCGCATTAAATTACAACCAACAAAAATCTTTCTCGATAACCTCCGTTCCAGACAGAGTTGGGCAATTGTCACTGCCACCATTTCCTCCAAATATTTCTCATCACATTCGTTGAAATTTTTTAGGCTTGCAACGCAGACCCGAGTATTGTTTCTTTTGATACAGGGAGCTCAACTCGCGTCAGTCTATCCTAAAGAGATTTTTTCCAATTGTGTTAAAGCACACATGCATCTGTCAAACCTGCAGAAGTGCCGCATGCGAAGTGTGCAAATGCTGTTGAAAAAGCTTTAGTCAAGGATTTTATCTAGGCAAAACATCACGTAGAGTAGCTAACTCAACAGAAAAACTTACTTAGGGGACAATGCTACTACCGCAATATAAATTGTGCGAAAATTTTGCCTCATGTCGGGCACTAAAGATGTTTTGGTGTTGTCTGACAGGCACCGGCCTGACGGGCGCCTACGTGACGCTCATCGTGCTGGCCACCGTGCTGGTCGTGTCCGCTGCCTCCGCCGCCGTCGTTGCCTTCGTCAGGTAACGAGCAGGGACCTCAGTTATTGCTAGTTCATAAGTCTTGGTAGCATTATTTCATGCTTCGTGTTGATGTAATCAAATTTGGAATTCTCATTTTGGGAAGTTATTTTCATTAGCGTCCCCTCGATCGTTGTTAAAATGACAGCGTTGGTAATGAGCTAGAGCTGTGATTCCTTCGTCGATTACTCGTGCGGTGCTCATGTGTAGAAGTGCTGCTGTTATCATTAAAATACATTGTAGTGACTAAAGCGTATTTTAATGGTCGGTAGGATAAGACAACGGGCGTCGCTAACAGACAACTTAGGTGTGAATAAAAGTGTAATAAATTTAGGGTAGGAATAGTTACGCGAAAAGAAGAGTGCATGAAAGAGCTTATGGAATTGATAAATCAATAAATTAGATGACTGTTGTAATTTTCATTAAGATTTTTAGACATGCTAGAATAATTTTATCTTAAATATTCATTTGAGTTACCAATAGTTGAGCGATCTCGAGGTATAATCGTCAAATTTTCTCAGTTACCCCAATTACGAAGTATGAGCTACAACTCGTAAAAGGTCTACGAATTTTATCGCTTCTCGTTCAGAAACTATTTTGTTGAACGACTTAGAGTCTCGCAGCATTCCTCATGATGAGCTTTCAGAAGATCCGGTTTGGAGCATCCAATACTGGCAACATTTCCTTTTAAGTAAAATCTAATAGGAACAAAGTCTTCAAGTCGCCTCCGAGGGTTGGGTCGTAATTAATAGTCAGTGAGAAGAGCCTTGTTTGCATGAGGCGCCCTCGAAAATAGCGCAGGGCTAATAAGTCTTGAGTGTCGCGTCCTCGAGAAGGCATGGCGTCTCGTGAAGGTAGAAATTGTCGGCTCAAGTTGGGCGTCCATGTTGTCCGTGCTCTGCTGCATGTGCATTTCTTGTTTCTGTCCCATTTAGTGAGCGAAGTTGAATTCTCACCTACAAATAGTGATAAACCAAACTCAACAACTTCATCATGGGCGAGAAGACTCATCTCGCTGATTAATGAGACTTTTCCGTCTCCTTGGTAGGTTTATAGTGATGAACTGCGCGTGGTAGCTTCCGGGAATTAATTGCAGTTTCCTGCATCTCGCTGATTAATGAGACTTTTCAATCTCCTTGGTCGATTTTTAGTGATGAACTGCGCGTGGTAGCTTCCAGAAATTAATTGCAGCTTCCTGCTTCAGAGTTGGTATAGCTGAGCAAAGTTGAAGTAATTCGCGATCAAGTAGAAATGCGCGCCTTAGTTTGGAATTTCCCTTCACAACAAATTAACGTGCAGCACAATTTTCAATCTTAATCTCGTCACATACTTTTGCTTCAATTTCATCGGAGATGTTCTTCAATCTTCTCAGCTAAAATTTGTACATAATCTCAGAAGCGGAGTTTTAATGAATTATACATGTTGGTTTGTAAATAAACCAATCCACAGTTGAAGCGCCGATAGTTTTCTTATTAGAGACAAGGATGGTATTAAAATAACGTAAATGTCATGAGACGGCTGTTTCACGCAAATTGGAACCGTGTGTCTCTGAATGATTAATCTTGGTTCTTTTTAAATAATGGGTATCCCATGTACTAATTTGAAAAAGTGCACAAGGCATTCTTAAAACATTTTCATGCAAGCCGCGCTCATATTCATACGGTTGTGGAAGAAAAAGTCTTTGTGTCGTTACCACATTCAGATGGAAATAGCGCAGACTACGTGTTCACTCTCGGAAGATATATCTTTCATCATTACTCCAAAATAATTTAAATTAAATCTAGAGAACTCTCTTAGAATAAGAAATTTTTCAAGTACAAAGATTCGTCACCTTTAGATGTACGCTCCAACATTATATTATTCATCCAAATTTACTTGCGTAGGTTGCAATGACTTAGATATTGTCAGCACATCCAGTAAAGCCAAGATCCGTTTTATGAGCATAAGGCATTAGCTGTAGAACCAATAGAACGGTACAAAAGCATTCTTCAACTTTTATGCCATTCTGTGAAAACTGCAATCCATTCTTTTAAATTTGAATATTTTCAATCGTAGACTCAGCGAATGCTCGGTAGAACTTGGAAATTTTGGATTGTTACATTTGCCTAAAAATAGGCCTCCCTTGAACTCCGATTTTAACCTCGGCGCCATTGTATCTGGCTTGACCGTAAGCATAAAATGCGGGTATGTACAATACAATCGACAACAAAACAATCCTGGGTACAAACAGGAATTTCTTTTAGCCTTTATCTGTCAGTCTTTCTATGAAATGTGGATCACTTCGTTAATATTTTTACACAATATGTTATTACATGTGTGTTTATTTCTTAAAGTTGATATTGACTGAGGATGTTTTTATTCGAAACAAGACTGGTATGAGCGTCTAAGAAACAATGTTTACCGCATCGTGTTGCCGTTTATGCTCATGGCTCTGTTGCCAGCGAACAACGCAATCTTAGACTCTCAATATTGAGAGTCTTAGTCAGTAGTTGACTCTCAATATTGAGTTACTTTACAAACCAGAATTGTAACATGATGCGAGGAATTCTTTGCGTCATACATTACTGTAAACTTGATTCAATATCGACTTTATAATAGAGTGGGCTACAGATGTGTTGTGACGTCGGTAAGGAACTGACTTTTGTTGTTGTATACTTCTTATGAGAAAATATTTTTTCTTTTCTCCTACTAGTCTACAGTCGTCACCAACGAATTTATGCAGTCCACTTACGCCAAAACGCTGTTTGCTGAAATTTTTAGCTAATGGAGATTTTGAATTGAATCCGCCACTATTGTTTTTGCACTCTCTTCTCATAAAAATAAATAATGTTTCTTCTTATTTATTTACGTATCGAGAGTATCGCTGCAGTCCATAGGTCGGATTGCTTCATTTTTACTCATATTCAAAGTTCCATTACTCTTTCCATAGCATCACCCATCAGTGTTGATATTCACCGTTGAAACAGTGGCTTTTATTTGAAATAGCTCACCTGAATAGCTGTGCTGAAAAGTTTCATCTTAATCCCAAATCTCTAGATAGTGGAGGGTTCACTTCTGAATGCATTTGATTCTTGCAACGTTGATTTGACAGCCCTCTGGCTACGATGTCTAATAGGGACTCGAACATTTCCAGACTCAGCTTTGACAGGCTTGCTAATGGGCCAAGTTCCCATTCAGCGATTAGAAAGGACGAAGGACGATCCCTTAGCTCTCTTCCAGGAGACTGAATTATCTGCTTAGCGAAGCGATCACCAGCTCTCCCCTATTGTTGTTACGCGTCACTTCGGATAATTTGGAGGTTACGATCAATGTCAAGTCGCAAGAGACGACGAACTTGTCACTCTTCTCTAAGGATGAAGAACTTCTTCCTCGTTAATTCGGACTGATTTGATCACTTCTAACACAAGTAACTCATTTCAATTTGTTCCGCATCATTTACGAATAGAATGCTGTCGATGATTCAATTAGTTATTCACTCAGGCTTATTCATTTTCACTTACAATGACTGGAGTGTATTTATTTGATTTATGGCTTGGCTGAAATCAGTTTGATTCCATCAGCGACGTGGTCACTGTCATGAAAACTTTCCATTGATCGCAGTTGGCTCGGCTACTCTCTTATCATTCCAGAGAGTGACTTCCTTCAACTGTTGACCTATACGCAATTTTACCTTTTGAATTTCATCTGATCTTGTTTTTCAAAAGTTCTTTATTTTTAAGTCGAATGAACTATTACTGAAATTTTACAGAAATTTGTGACATAGATCTTCACCTGCTCGTGGTTTTAACTAGAACACATAAGACGTGGAAGTTGAAATTCGAGACTTTGTTAAGGAATGAAAGGCCTCACAATTCAGAATACGTCGAAGATTAACACGTTGGTCGCGATGTGAGCCGCAGGTGTACGCGGAGAGAATTTTCATACTGTTACTGTTTACAAAATTGGTTATTACAATTGACTTTAAATTTGATTTGAATTTTGAACTTCAATTTGACCCATCGCGGTTAAAGTATATATGAACACGAGCGTTCATTTCTAGGATAAGTTGAATTTGTTTTCAGATCAAAGAACCGGAAACTTGTAGCTGGACACACAATAACAATATCTCATGAAAGAATGATTACCACGAAAATTAATCAATAAAATATTTGATAATGTGACCATCAAGGATCCCTTACCATACCCGCATCAGATTCATGCCTTATAACAATTTCTCTTCTCGACTGAGATCAGGAAAATATTTTAAAGGCAATAATGTAGAATGGCGCCATTACGAAGAAGACAAGACGAAAGCACCTAGACAGAGTTCTCCATTATTGTTAAGGACAGACGAAAACCAGTCAAACGCTTCTCCAATGGCTACCAAAACCGCAAGTTCTTATGGCATTGTGTTGTCATTTTACTAAATTATATTTTGTACATACGTTCAGTGAAATGCCGCTGTTGATAATTAGTCAAGAGTTGGTGCAAGCATGTGGAGGAGGCCGAGCGCATTTTGAAGAGAGTTAATAGGCTATTGTAAATACTTGAGCTAAGGGGGGCTAAAAACAAAAAAGTAAGACAATTATTTAAAGGTGACTTTTAATAGTTCTTTAAAAAAAGCTTATTAGTAGTTTTACGCTGAAAGTCAACGAGGGAAAACCCCACAAGCCATTGTAAAGAACTAAGCAAACGTAAATTATAACTTGGGCTCTAGCGAAAAAATAAGATAAATAGAATGGGACCAACGGAAATAGATCGATTATATTCAGAGAAAGGTAATCGTAACGACCTCATGAGTGCGCCCGTCTGTCTTGAAGACAATTTCCAGTTTCCAGAGCCCACCTCGCGACAAAGAGAGGTGCAAATTCTGCAGTTATCAGCTGTCTAATACATGGATAAATGAAAAATTTCTTCAACACTCGGAGACCTGTACCTTAAAAAATACACTAGTAGTTGTGCTCTGCATCACTTATGTACAATCTATTCCTTTTGAAGTATACTTTTGAGGACAGCACTCTCTAAAATGAAATGAACACAATGTATTAAATTGCTAAAATATTTAATTCTCATAAGTTTAGGAGTCTACACATACATGATCAAAATTGTTGCTGTATTTGAAGCAGCACTTGCTACTCATGCAAAATGTGCTCTAAAGAAGTTTGAGTGCGAAATTTTACGAATGTAATAAGTGATTGTTATAAGGATGTAAAAATTGTCCATTGTTATGGAGGCGGTGAGCGGTGCTCAAGTTCGTAGACCTCGGTTGTGAGCAGTGATGTGGTGAAGGTTGCCATGTGGCGTAGGATTACATGCCAAGTTCCTGCTTGCTTATTTGTTAATGTAAACTTTTCTTAAAAAAGGAATTCATTCTTCATTTTTATTTGAACTAGTGAAATTCTCAATCTTCAATGGTTAGATACATTGTTGAAGCCCAATCTATACTTGCTCTGAGTATTTGATGTAATTATTTTGCCGGTATGAGTCCCAAAAAAAAGAAAGTTAGGCTCCCTTTAAAGGCAATTTGTTCAAGTTTCTGAATAGGCTACACGAAAATCTAATTTTGCACTTGTTGCTCGGTTCTACGATATTTCAACCTCGCTATTCATTGTTGAAAATTTGATTCCTTTTACGATCAACACAGATTATTTTCCGTTTCTTGTTTCCCTATGTTGAAGTGTTCGTATTTTTGCACTGGTGATGTTTACGAGGAGTCTTCCATTGGAATCCGTCGTTTTGGCGCTGCCGGCGAGACTCGTAAATTGCAGACGTCCAGGGATTGCGCGCCGTTGAGCAGCGTTGGACGCAAGGCGGACGAGGGAGGTGGAGGTGCAACTTGGTGATGTTTAATTTTTAAATCCCTCTTGCTTTGCCTTAGAGTGTTTTGCATCTGTAATTTGATCTGGATGAAAAAAAATTTGAGGTACAAAGAGTGTTGAACCTGAAAGTGCATTGTTCTCTAAAATAAATTTTATTATTTTAATTGTATTGGAGAAAAGCCTGGTATTGTATTATAAGCTTTAGGCCTCTACATTGTTGGTGGAACATACGATTATCGCTTTTAGTTAATCGTACTGCAAGATGCTCTGCTCGACAGCGTTTTAGAAAACTTCCACCCTTTACTTCAGAAGGATGATTGATGCTGAGCGAACTGTAGAAATAATTTTTTTTTATTAATTTTACCCTATTTCACATTTCTGCTCGTTAATTCTAAAAGATACCTCCACCATCGACTGCTGCAGAAATTTCATTGAATAATTCATTTTCAGCGTTACTCATGTTACAAAACATTTGGTTTAAATTTCCCACAATGTAACATAGTTTACATCAGTTAAAATGGGCCTGCATCAAAACAAAAAGACCAGTTATGGAGCAGCTGTCAGCGTTTAATGCAAGGCTAGGCCAACAAACGGGTGCGAAGGATTGTTTTTCATCGCCTTCTCCGGCAAATAACCGACGATTATTTGCAAAATTCCACGCAACTTCATCTGCATTCGGTGAGCGCTCTCTGTAGCCCAATAGCAGTTCTGGGTGCTGCGCTCTGCTTTGTATGCTCGTTGGATCAGCCGTTTCCTAAATTAAAATTGAGGAGCAGTCAACGACACTCTGAGGTCACGGAGAGACTTTTGAGATGCGAGAACTTTTGGTGCTCGTTTCGTGCGCTTCTGCAGACTCTACAACTCCCTGACGACTAGCTAGCTCGACCTGACCTGCGCAGAGTGGGCCGTTTGCTCTACAGCCTCACGAGGCGTGACCCATCTCCGTCTAGCAGACTTCTTGGTGGTGGCAGCGACAGAATATGTTTGATTTCATCGGGTGGTCAATGACCGCTCTTTTTTAATGCCACTGACTTCAGAAACCTGAAAAAATTGAAAATTGTTTTTAATCGTTGTTTTCGCGGAGAAAATTATAAAATAGGTGGCCTGAAACATCACATAATGTGTTTCAATCAAATTTTTCCAACTATTGTTTTGGCAGTCTCTTTTATTATTATATACCTGCTCAATAGTAGAGGAAATTTATAAGGTTAATTTTATATCGTAGCGTTGAATTTTTGTCATTTTAACTTGAAATATGCAAAAAGCAATTCTTTAACGCGCGTAATTCTTTCACTGTAAATAACCACCGAACATAGGCAGCTTAAGCTAATTCTGAACATCGGTAGTTCATAATCATAGAACTTTTCGAACATTGGAAATTCTTAATGCCATTCAACATGATTATGGCATCATTCCGTGCTGGGTAGCGGCTCATTAGTACTCTGCTCCAGGTCATTTTGACGTGAGTTCTCAAGTACAGGATAACTGAAATTTTTTTAGATAGTATCACAAAAGTCGGGTTCAAGAATTTAGCATTTCCTTCAATTATTCCATTCGTTAAACTGTGACTTTGAATCTCTGATGCAAAATATTTTCAGATTTAGTGTACGAGCCATCGTCCCAAAGATAATACATCCGCAGAACAGCGACAACATCAATATCCACATGATCATAGTAACCTACGTAACATGCGCTCTTTTTTATGGAATTAAACCCTAACTTTACATTTGCAACTGCAACACTAACGTCTGCAACTTTCAGTAGTTAAAGTGTTGAAGGTAGTGATGCAAATTCACAACATCTGAACAGCTCTCACAAATTAGACTGGTCAGACGCAGCGGCAGCGTGGGCTGCATATTCGGCCGTCGACTGGCAGCTGTAGTCAAGTATTTGAACACTGTACGACGCCGTAGCGGTACACCGGCAGTGAAAGTTCTGCTGTCAACTTGGTAGCGTTACTTCGGGTTTTCAAAGCCTGAATCTGGAAGTTTTACTTAGAAAAAGATTTAATTTACGAAGTGCGGTGAAAACCTCGTAGCCTAACAGATAGAATAACTTTCACTGCCGGCTACACAGCCACGACGACAACATTCTTCAGAAAATCTATAACCTCGGAGCTGTCGTTAGCGTTCCTGAGTGAGTGCATCTGGGTCTGGTTTTTAGATTAAATCATCTAATAAAAATAACTGAACAACATTTATGAAGAATATGCGGTGAAATTTAGTACTGTTCAATGGTTTATTCACTTGACTCCCATTTTATTTTTTCTAATTCTCTCATCTTTCAGACATTTTCCTTTTTAATGTGTTTTGAAATGTATCTGCACAGTTTTTCAAAAATATTTCATTGCGTGTATGAATTTGTTGAAACATTCATTGTTTACTTTTCTCTTTCTTTACTTAACCTGAACTAATTTCATTAGTATACTTTAACCGGAGTAATTTTTTGGCGTGTGTATAATCTATCGTATTCGAAAATTGCATTGCTTCTTAATTTAAAGTTGTTTTCTTCTGTTTTGCCAATTTCTTTCATAAGTGTTGTTTCTAACTATTTATTACTTTTTTTTTCAACCAATCTTTCCTTGTGCATTTTTTACGATTCATACACCTTTCTGCTTATTGGTCTACAACTATTACAACTGTTGTATCTATGGGAATTAGCGCTCCCTGGGGGAAAAATGTGAGGTCCAGAGCGGAGAGTTAGGTAGGCCTTCTTTTTGTTGAAATAAACTTGTTTATTTATTTAAGGACTTTTTTTTCGGTTCACTGCTTTCCTGTTTTTCAGCACCTTTGACTTTCTGCTTCAACTTTTATCTTGCTTCATAACCTTCCTTCTAATCTTACTGTTTCTATGCGCACGGAATCCTTTGCGGGAACACTCTTTGTTTAAAGATTCCACGTTTAATCCACACTAAATAGTGCTTTCATCCTTCCTCTCTTTGAGCATCTTTGTTGTGGTAAAGGGAGGCTAAAACTAATTTATAATCAATCAATCAGATTGCTACCTATGTAGTTATTATTTACAACGGGTATGAGTTGTCGGTATTGTTGAGGGCCGGTTTTCGTTTAAAAATATGCAACGACTCTAAAATCCTAAGGTCATAAGGGGTTGGGACTGAGTCTAAAATTTTGAAGTTGGTAAAGAGGATATCGGTACTTGGCATTTTTCGGTGTGATTGCATACTACGGAGTGAGAGGGGTGTGCTAGTAGAGTTCCAGTACGGAAGCTTTTACCTCTATACTCTGCCATTCTCATAAAGGAATTATATGACGTCATGCCGACGTGCGATGATATGCACTGCCCACAACTGTAGGATTAAACCAGAGAGGTTTGCATATCAGTCGAAAGCGTATCCTTGTACCGGAAAAAGAAGCTACCTTAAAATTATTCAAAAGAGCGGCGCATTAATACATATAAATGTGAAAAACATATTAGTATTTTTCACACAGTATTTTTAGCTCACATGACAATTTCTCAGAAGGCGCTCCAAAATACGGGAAGGAGCAATATAGTGGGCCTTTATTGTTTTTTTCAGTAGCTTGTGACGCGTATTGCTTCGAGAGAAATTTTTTTATTTGTGAATTAAAAACACTCAACGGAAATCCATTAGCAGTAAAATACGTGCGTAAAAATATGTGCTTGCCTATTTCCTCTACCGACTTTAAAATCTTAAACTCCGCTGGAACTCCTTGTGAACTTAGGATTTTAGAGTCGTTACGTATTTTTAAGTGAAAACCTGCCCTCGACAATACCGACAGGACATTCCCGTTGTAAATAGTAAATACATTGGTAGCAATCATTTCGATTTTAGTTTTCTTTGGCATATTTTTTGTTTTCATGATATCTTTTGATGACCCCTTTCAACATTTAGCTTTGTAATTTTTACTGCAGACATAATGATTTGTACTTTTTTGAACTGATGATGGAGCGCGACTCTGAAATGTTTGTCTATTAAATATGATAAATTTCCTTGGAATTCTCCTCGTTTTCAAGTTCCTCATGCTAAGTATATTGCAAAACTCCTATATTATGATAGTCGAGCATGAGCAATGCAAATTTCTTAGTAGGAGGTTCTAATTGCATCCTCATATGAGAATTCCTTTGTGTGATCTCAGGAAAAGCTAGATAACAACACAAAAGAAGCTTATTATTTCTTGATTGATGCAGCAATAATATTGTTGTTTCAAAAGAATCAATCAGTTGATTGACTCTAAGAAAATCATATTTTTTCTGACCAATGATTGTCACTGAAGCGATCTGTTCGGAAAACAAGGAGGCAATCGCAAAAAGCAAGACACGTGATGCCTCGCTCGTGTGCGTCTTGTTCTTTTGAATAGCGAGCTTCGAGGAGAAAACATGTTTTTGAATGAGCTCTGCAAGCAGCTCTTTTTTGCATACCCATAACTGAATTTAGGAGAACATTGCTGACCTACAAGGATTAAATTAGCATCTAATTGTTAAAAATTATACTGAATTATGCTTGTCAATTCATCACCTTTGCTGCCACTGGAATGTGATGAGTTCATTTCATTTGTGAGTGAATTGACTACATACAAGCAAAAAATTATGTTTTCCCGTCTCCCATGAGTTTAGGGTAAAAAATTGCGTTATCAACGTTTTGTGTTTGAAATATATAACTAAACAATTTAAACAATTTTAAACAATTTAAACAATTTATTTACCACAGGTGATACAGAGGTAGAATGT
>JACJUY010001245.1:3040-26614 GCA_014220935.1 Platorchestia sp. MABIK
AGTATGTTAACTTTAAGATATTTTAAAAACCAATGATGGTAATTTTGTGCCATCTCTATTGGAAATAAACTGCTTTTCTTTTTTCTTTCTTTTTTCATGAGATCCCGTACTACAGTTGAATGAGAAAAAATAAATTAGCAGTGTAGTTTCCCTTGATTTTATTCAAATGTTTTCGTTTTTTATGAATTGATCTCGAACGATAGAAAATATTCTGCAGTGTCTTTATTCTGAAAGGAATTTGATGTCTATGAAAGCCATGATATCAAGACAATAAATATATGATAAAATCCAATGTTGATGATATCCTCTACAACGTTAGGCCTTTTGTGTTCTTCGAGTACATATACATTCTAACATAAAAGAAATTTTGATCATTGGTGGCATGAAAAACGGATTTGGTGGATATCTCTCTGTCAAGTTGGCAACACCGTTCACAGGTGTTTCAACAAAAGGTCTCATTGCCAGTGCCTTGCATTCCACAGAGGTGTATTGCGTGCAACAGTTGCCGAGTATTGTTCTGCATGTTAGGGAACGTAGCTGCAATCCCCCATTTGAAATATCTGACTTCTAAGCCATCTAAAAGCCCAGTTTCAGTGTAAGCAGAGTGAACGGATGACAAAATTTAAATACACACTTGCTACTTGTGCTTGTCTCGTGAAAAAAATACATTCACACCTGTACACAAGTCGAGTCCATTGTTGCCAATGACAAGTGTACTTCGCTCACGTAACATTTTATCTATTTTGAAATGTCTTGGGTTTTTCACATCGAAATGCCGCGCTTCCCAAAGTTCATTTCAAAGACAATAAATAAATTATCATTTCTGGTCTATTGGGGTTCGTCTCTCGCGTAAATCGCGAATAACTTGACGCAATCATTGCGGTGTGACTATGGTAGCATAGGTACAACCCACCGGTGGGTCGTGCTTAAGTTTTTCCTGCTGCAAAACGGCCCATCGATGGGTCGTTTGAAAATTTTGTAACAATCTTTTCAAATTAATAGTGTTAATTTTACCCAGATATTGTTTATTATTTATAAATTTTTTACCAAATTTTGACTTTGAACTAAAGTTGGACATTGAACATTAGTGCAACTGATCGCAGTCAGTGTGTTGAGGTATTCAGTAGTCGTTTGGTGCTTGTTTACGTGTATAAAAGTTGAGGCGTCGTAGCAAATTTTCAACTCCGCATTGGAGAAAATTAAGATATCGTTCAGACCCGCTATGGCGCTGAAATGGGGTTGAGTGAAACATGAGACGCATCGGTCTAGGGCCCGTGATGAAATTTGAATCCTGACTACCGGTGTTACAGTTATGAATCCGAACAGTCTTTGGTGCGCGTACAGTGTTTCCAGTTGATGTGAACTCAAGGAAATTTGTTCTTACATTGCGAGAGTCTTGATACTTTGACTGCAACGTGAGCCGCCGGTGTACACGGAGGTGATTTTCTTAATGCTGCTGACCGACCTGCAGTAACTAACTCAATTTTCGTGAATACTTAATCAAAGCTAAATAAAGGCACGATCCAGTTCATGTCTGCAATTTTCAAAATGGCGCACAACAATATTGACTTTATATTTGAGTTGAATTTTGAACTTCCGTTTAATCCATTGCATTCAACGTGTAAACGAATTTAGTTAAATTCGTGGCAAGAATTCGAATGCTAAAGCTCGTGAAATTCCCATGGATTCGAAAAATGAGCCGTTCTTTGATGTGTCCGTTAGTATGTAGAAAGATCCATCAATCATTTAGAACTCGCTAAATTGATTTCATCGAGCATCCATATTTTGAATCACGTTTTCATTCACAATGCATAACCAATGGCGAAACACCCAGAAAGACTATAGCTGGTAATTAATGAAAGTGCAAGTAAACGCGTCTGTAATGAGATAATTATCTTATTAAAGAAAGTCAATGAATAAAAATATTTGGAACATTTCAACCTCTTGGGTCATTACCAATTCTAAAAACAAAAAGGGTCTAGAGAAAAACTATATAGTGAAATGTCAAATGTGTTTTGGTTTACACTTAGCTACCCGAATCCGTTAATCGGTACGAGTGCCTAATTGTTTTACTAAATTTGATTTGATGTTAGTTTAAGCCTCCCTAACCGCAATAAGGCTTCCATAAGGAAGCACCATTTAGTGTATACATAAAGGAACGCAGAATCTATGCATAAGGTGCACATAAACAGCAATTTGAGAAAAAAGTTCATGAAACAAGTATATCGAAAAAAGTTTATTTCCTGTAAAGATGGTACAAAAAAGATACTACATCATTGGTTTTTAAAATATCTTAAAGTAATTACACTTAGATGATACACACACAAAAGTATCGTCATACCCATGCCACAAGTCGAAAAAAAATGATTGAGGGCAATGTACTCCTACTGTTGCTTAAACTACATATGATATATGTAATTGCAATTATAAGAGACAACACAATTTCATTGACGATGCACTTTCATTGTGGGGTGAAAACACTTTTGACAGTTTACATGTACGTGACATAAAGCTTTGAACTGCTTGACGTAAGGAAACAATATTAGAATTGCTTGTTTCGGCAGATGTTCAAAAATGTCATTTCGAGGATGCATGAAAAAGAATATAAGCATGAGGACCACGAAAATTCCAAGTTTTGTTTTTCTAATTAAAAAATTTTAACATAACGGTCATTGGCTTATAAGCATTTTATTTAAATGTAAATGGATGATCACACAACAAATTTATAGTTTTTTATGTGAATGCTTTACAATAAAAAAGAGATGACGAGTTAGGTAATGTTACAAGTTGAGAGTGAGCAGAAAAGAGACCTGTTTCTCTAGTTCAAATGCTAGTCGTTAGTTTAGTACACATATATGTGCGTATTTACATGAACATATATACACATATATATGCACATACATACACCTGATACGCACACATACACAAATACATATCCATGCATTGAGGCAATCACAATACAAATGCGTTCTTCAAAAATGCTGTGCAATGTACTGAAATACAGGATAATAAGCAAAGGAGGTTTGTAACAACTTTTTCAGTATGTGTTGCTGCTTACAATTTTTAATGAAATATTGTAACGATGTTTTGCAACAAAAAGATCATTTGTTGTTAAGCGTCTTATTTTTCATATGTGAGTGACCGCGGAACATATATAAATACATTTTTTATAAATGCTTTGTAATAATTAAGTGAAATGATGTCTTACGTAGTGACACATAGACCGATATACGCACACATAGCATGCACACGTACACATATACACAAGTAAGCATGTGCGCAAATATCAGCGTAAACTAGTCAGCATAAACTAGCATTCCAATCGAGGGACTCGGAGAAAATATCTTTTATCACGCCATGAATTTTATGATATTTCAGTACTAATAATAGTGGCTCAAAAACCTTAGTCAGAAACATGAAAACGATTGTTGTACAACCGCTCCCAAGTACAGCATAATTGCAGAAATACGTGAGATCAACCGCCTTTGTGCGGTTGTTATAATATACTCTGTAGAGCGTAAGAGATGATATGGTAATTTGCACTACACAAGCCTAACAAGAACATTTTCGAACGTGAATAAGAAAGAAAACATGAATGTCCAATAAGAAATTCATATAAGGAAAAAATCACATTATCTTAGATATATGGTGCAGAATGTCTGCTTTGATAAACAAACATAGGTACCATGACGGTCTAGTTTGATGCTTGCACAAAAATGGAGAGGAAAGACATAAAATGTATCCTGTAGCTGGTTTATTTAGGTTGAATAGAGCTTGTTAATTCATGAAAGCAATAAAGATACTGAACTTTGTGGGTGAAACATAACATTTAACATGTACATCACATATAAGCTTTGGATTGCTTTGCAATAATAAAATGAAATGACGTGTTGGGCAGTGTTAGAAGATGAGAGGAAAAAAAGGGCGGTGTTTATAGTTTCTATGCTAGTTGCTAGTCCAGTGCACGCAGGTTATGTGCACATGAGCACACATACACCCATAAAGGTACACACATATACAAGTAAGCATGTTAGCTAATTCCAGCGTATAGGCGATCAAATCAAAATACCTACGCATACTTCAAAACTGTTGTGTAATGTTTTGAATTATAAAACAATGAGCAAGGGAGATTATTCAGCAATGGAGATACCGAGCAAATGAGATTCGTAAATACATATAAGATATGTTCTGTTACTAAGAATTATTGTTGAGACGCAAGATGACGAGTTATTTTGGCTTTAAATTCTCTCTGTCTTTGAGGGATTTTGATACTCAAGGGAAGTTTGTTCCACAGTAAGGCGCCTGATATTGACAGAGCCTTCTGCCCTGTGTGAAATGAACGATAGTCGACTAAAACATTATTGTTTCTGTTCGGTTTTTGGTTGGTTACAGTGGGTGGATGGAAACGCACTATATCAGCATTGCTCTGAGGAATATATAACGAGGAGAATACGTATTGGTCCCTTTGTATGAGGAGCCTTTCTTGAATAGAAGTCCAGCCGAGTTTATTAAGGAGAGGGGTTACGTGATCACTTCTTTTGAAATTAAGAAGAAAGTAGTAGCAACTACAAAACAAGACTGCGGTAAACCGATAATTATTGATTGTCCGTGACAATATTAAAAAATCTTTTCTATTTCAACAGGAGGATAACCTACCTAACCAATAGCTCGGGATCTCACATATTCCCTCTGGGAGCGTTAATTCTCGTAGATGTAAACTTATCCCCTCAGGGATGTAATTACTGAAGAAAGTCAACTCCTATGCATGCTAAAATCCGTCCAGCTTCTGATTTCTAAAGCCATTTCGTGTATTTTGGATACCAGTGAACCTCCGGTGGTCCCGGAGGAAGTTTTCATAATGCTGCTGACCGACCAGCATTAACAAATTCAAATTTCATAAATACTTAATTGAAGCTAGATGTAGCCCATCCGGTTCATGTTTGCTATTCTCTAAATGGCATTCAACAATTGACTTCGAATTTAAGTTGAATTTTGAACTTCAGTTATACCTGCCGCAGTCAAAGTGTTGAGCGTCAGAAATTGATGTGAGTGTAGAGCTATTCATTTGCCATTTCATTACTATCTTCTAGCGTCGGTACAGCAGACGTTACACATCATGTTGAGTTGGTTTTCAATGGGAAGTCAGAACACATGGTAATAACTCAAATCTGAGTTGAGCTGTGTAACGAAGTTCGTGAATAGGATCGTATTTTCTCGGACTCCGTGGAAGCACTTTTTAATACACCTTGTATATGGTGTCTCACAACCTCCTCAGGGGGATACAACTATTGTATCTGTGAAAATTAGCGCTCCCAGGGGGAATATGTGAGGTCCCAAGTTAACTATTAGGCAGGTTTCCTTTGTGTTGAAATTGAATAGGTTTCCATTTTGTTACAGAACATCTTTTTTACGGTTCACTACTGTCCTGTTTTTCTGCACCTACTACATTCTTCCTCAACTTTTAGCTTTTTCATTAACTTCTTTCTCAATTTACTGTTTCTATGGCCAGTGTGCATAGATTCCGCGTTCCTTTAATTCATACTAAATGGTGCCTTCATCCTTCCTACCTTTGGTAACGCCTTTGTTGCGGTTAACGAGGTTTAAACTTACATCTAATCTAATCTGGTGTCTCTCAAGAAAAATCCGTACATGTAATCTATCAGCACGTTTTATTAAATTTCCGTAACTCCCGTAACTTATGTATAATATTGATTGTTCATGTAGTGGTTTAGGTTAGATTATGTACACGGCGTGAATTTGGATATTCAATTATATAATCAAATTGTACATTAAAACAGAAAATGCTGACATACTAAGGGGATCATTCATCGTCCAAATGACCGTAGGAGTATCCAACCAAATAGAAAATGTAAAAGTATCAGGGGTATTCAAAACAAGTATAAAATTGATAGAAATTAGAATTCATTTTACACGAAAGCCATTAGGTCTTAGTTATGTAGAATATATTCTGTGGATCATTTATTTACGTATTTTTTTGAAAATTTCATTTAATTCCTTCGTATGGTTTTGATAAGTAGAGTTTTTAGTGGAGTTACAGAGGAATGTTGAGGAACTTACAATCGGAGTATCACAGTATATTGATTTATTTGATGAAAATTAGCTTGTGGCAGAACTTGAATTCTTAGAAATGACTATTTCAGCACTATTTTTCTTTTTTATCCATTTCTATCGAACTATACGTAAATAGCCATTCGTGTCCGGGTGATACAGCTATTGTATCTAAGAGAATTAGAGCTCCCAGGAGAAATATGTGAGGTCCCGAGCTAACGGTTAGCTAGGCCTTCCTTTCGTTGAAATAGAATGTTCTTTTGTTTTGTTACGAACCATTTTTTTCTGTTGATTGCTGTTTTGTTCTCTATTGCCTACTACTTTCTTCTTTAGCGTCTTTCTCAACGCACTGTTTCTATGAACTTTGTGCACAGAGTCCGAATATCCTAAAGTTCATACTAAATGGTGTCTTCCTCCTTCCTCTCTCTGAAACGCCTTCATTGCGGTTATCGAGGCATAAACTAACATCTAATCTAATCTGTAAATATCCCGTTATCTTGGAAGGTTTTCTTACGAGTAAATTGACTGGATGAGTGATTCTCTGCTGGCAATGAGTTATTGATTTTCGGGGATAATCCGTTTTTTTCAAGTATTTCTACTAAACAACGCAGGTTATTTGGACGTGGGAATTTCAAAATGCCACTCAACTTCACGACACGCCTTCAGTGAGATTGCCGTAATGCTCCTTGAACCTCGAACATTACAAGGGGTGCTCCTCTCTAAATTACAACTGTGTGTCGTATCGAATACCTTTAAACACGCTGGAGCTCTGCGACATCTTGATTCTGTTCTAGTTGATGCTGATTCTGTTCTAGTTAATTTTAATTATGTTCTAGTTAATTTTAATTCTGTTCTAGTTAATTTTACTTCTGTCCTAGTTTATTAAAATTCTGTTCTAGTTGATTAAAATTCTGTTCTATTTGATTCTAATTCTGTTCTGGTTGATTCTGGTTCTGTTCTTGTTAACTCTGGTTTACTTGCCGTTGCAAAAAAACGGCCAGCGAAAAAGCAGTCCATTCGTATTCATATATGAAAAGAACGTTTCTCCTGATACGTTAAAGTTAAATTCTAGGACATTCATTGCTTTACAAAATGGTTTGTACAAAACTAAATAATCCGTAATAAGTTTCGTGGTTTACAATTCAATATTCCAATACAATTCTCTGTGTGGGATATTCTTGTACAGACTTAGTGAATACGTGTATTTTGAAGCCTTAAAAAGTTGTGTTAATTGTTTCCTTTGAGTTATTGTTCTTTAATTATTTTTAGCAACGTGCGCCGCCGATGATGACGAAGATTCATAATGCTACTGACCAACCAGTTCACTCAAACTCAATTTCTATAAACACTTAATGAAAACTAAATGATAGCAAGGTCCAGTTCATGTTTGATATTTTCATAATCATTCCCTCAAATTGACTTAGAATTTGAATAGAATATTGAAAAAAGCTTAAGCCATCGCGATCAATATATTAAACCGTATTCAAACTTGAAATGATGTGATTACATGTATTGAAATGTAATCAATTTAACTGTGAGGCAGCTTCTGCGGTGACGTCAACGCTGTCGTCAAAAACTCAATGGATGGAAGCCTAGTCTGTTATCACTGTTTTTTGATAATTATTTGCTCTCATCGATTACCCAGATGGTCTGAACACACTCCATTTTTAGTTACATTACTAAGAGTTAACTTACTTTGTCAAGGAAATGAAAGTGTCCTAGTTTTTGGTATTACTTGCTCCACCCCTGAGTGTTTCTGAAAGCGTTGACTACAGTTGAGCGGTTGGTCATGTTAGTTTAGTTTGTTAGCTTGTAAGGTTTTGTTAGGTTAGTTCAGTTGATTTAGATTGTAGGTAGCACAAGTGAAAAACTGGCTTCATTGATCGAAAACATTTGTATCCTTTCTAAGAGATATAAAAATAAAATGGCACCATTATGCAGGGTATCAATAAAGTCGCGGTGCAATTCGAAATTACTGTAGCTTTGAAACTATATATGATTGGAACAATTTGCAAACTGAATTATTAAATTTACTATATCTAGCTTACGCGTGGTTAGTTGATATTTCATAAAAAAAATATTTTGTAAAATATTAAAGGCTTTGAATCTTGTCGATCAAAATAATTCATCACCCATAGCTTCAACGGAAGAGGTGGTCCATTTTCATGGCACTCAAGCCTCCACGTTCCCCAGATTTGACTCCTTTCGATTACTTTTTATGGGGCATGTGGAAACAAGAGTGTACACAACAATACCTCGTTAATTGAGAGACTTGAAATGTAAAATAACTGCTGTGCTCTCAGAAATTACCGTTAATGAACTTGAAAATCGTGTTACCCTATGTATTGCTAATGATGGTGGACATGTAAAAACTTAAGAAGGCTGCAATAAATAAATTTGAAAATTTTAATTGGTTTTGTTTCTAATACCTTATAGATTGTTTCTGTCATGTATAATTTTCAAGCTACAGTAATTTCAAATTGCACTACAACTTTATGGATACCCTGTATTCAAAGTTGCTCGTTAAAATCTATTTGAATAAATGATAGCAAAATAATTGAAAAGCTACACATTCATACCTTTACGTAAATGAGCAATACACCTGTGGTACACGGATGACCCAATGCGTAGTAAACGTATCAATAATTATTGTTTGTAGTATCGGGTGCGCACTGCTTCGCACTGCTTCTTCTGAAATGCCAAATTTTACAAGATCCATGTATATGATCTAACATGCCTCGGGTTATCTCTGTTAACTCTGTTGATAAGCGTCTTCAAGCGCTCTGTTTTAGATCCTATGTGTCTTGTATGGTAAAGGTGAATTTTGCCCAACTTCTTGTTATAGTGAATTGGTTTTTCAAACCATTGCTATTGAACAAGTGCATGTTTTCATATTTTTCATAACAAGTGCATATTTTGTGGATCAACTACGCTTATTTTCAAAACAATCGTTAACAAATACGTGCGTTTGTTTTGTTTGTTGCTGAACGACTGTTCGTGTTTTTAAATGAACAACTCTTGAAATATTCTACTGTGTATTTGAGCTGGGCATCTAACGCCTCCACACGTGTTCTTAGTCCCCAAAGAATCAAATAAATGCGTATCTCAAGCCAAGCGCCAGCAATCAACTTGAAATATTTTCCATTCATCAGTGTTTTTCATTTAATTGATCGTATTCTATCTTATGTATGAATTTCCTTAAATTTTTATTTGAAAAAAAATTAACTTGTACAGTACAAAAACTAATTAGTACAGTGTTTTCGCGTGACGAAATGTTCTACGTATTGCTTTTGAAAAGTTGTTTTCTGAAGATCTTGAAGCTATGCGCATGGGATGATCAATATTTAAGTTTACTTTTCATGGGCATGGAAAATTTGTAAATGTTATTGTTGTGTTCCTATACATAAGTTTCTATAACATCTCATTGAGCAGTGACTTCCTTACTGTTTTCTTAGTAATCATTCTCATGAAATAGGACAAAAAATAATGCGTTGGCTCCGCTGAAAAATGAACTGAAACGATCGATCCGAATTACATATAAACAATGGAGGAAAAAAAGGAGACGAGGAAAACTATTCGCTCCACACGAGTAATGAAATTGGGATTTAGTTTCATGAAACCAGTCAGAAAAACACTTTTCCTGTACTTTCTTGAGCTTTCACTGACCAGATATCGAGGTAGTATGGTTTGGTACTCACCCTGAGCTGTCTTTTTAGAATCCGGCGTGAAAATCTTGAAAGACTGCGATGCCGAACTGAAGCTCTAAGGGAGTGTGACACCACCCCGAGACGGGCAAGGCAGGAACTCTTGACTCAACAAACTATATCCGCTACAACACCAGAGGTGCACGTGGTCTGGGTTATCAAGTGGTGCTGCTGGGTGGAGTGCAAGCTAAATCTTTCTGCAGAGGAGTCAGTGCAATGAATTTCCAATAATGATGCGGAGTATCCTAGGTTTCTAAAATGTCTTAACTTAAGGATCCTTAATTGATAGACGTATATGGATGTCATAGTACCCTTTTTAATGCACCTCAAGAAGATACAACTATTGTATCTATAGGAATTAGCGCTCCTAAGGGAATATGTGAGGTCCCGAGCTGAAGGTTAGGTAGCCCTCCCTTTTGTTGATATAGAATGAGTATTTTTTTATTATGGATCTTTTTTTCAGCACTACTGCTCTCATCTTCAACTTATATCATGTTTCATAAACTTCTATCTCAACTTACTGTTACTATGCACCTTGTGCCATAATTCAATACTAATAACTCCCGCGTTTTCTTAACTCCATACTAAATGGTGCCTTTCTCACTTTGGATGCCTTGGTTACGGCGAGGGAGGGCTTAAACTAACATCTAATCTAATCTACCCGTGCTAATTGTCGAACAAAAAAATTTGCCGTTGGTATAGATCATTGAGTAGGGCTGTCGTGTGAGCGGAATTTTGGCCTTTCGATGTTGCTCGAAGGAGTAGAGTGAAAAAGGAAGCTGCTCTGTGGAGATTGCTTCTTATACCGGGTGTCCCACAAAACTGTCCCCGACAAATTGATTATATCTCCGCTTTAAATAAAGATATTTGAATTGTCTTTCTTTTCACAGTGTAGTAAATTTTGTTTCCTTGTCAAATAATTTGTTTTTGAAAATCGTTTAATAACCACTTTACAGTGAACGATTTACTGAGAGGGGTAGAAAAACTAACTGTTCAATGGTGGCTAGAAATAATACTTGCCTTCAGAGAAATGGAGGGTACGTCGAAGGATACTAAATTACATTTTTATTTAAACGCTTTTAAGGTAATGATTTGTTACTCTTATAAATTTCTGTTTGTTCGGTTTTTTAGAGAGTACAAAATAAAGAAGAATATCAATATTGTTTTAAAAACTTTTCCTTTGAACGATTAGTTTTTCAACCCCTTTCAGTTAATCGATCACTTTAAAGAGGTTATTAAACGATTTTCAAAAACTTGAATTATTCGAAAAGGAAACAAATTTACTACATTGTGAAAAAATACAATTCAAATATCTTAATCTAAAGCGGAGATAGAATCAATTCTAAAGTTGGGAACATTTTTGTGGGACACCCGGCATAACAGGTAGACGTGAAAAGATTGAAATGAATGTAAATTATAGCTTTAGCCCAACACAAACAATTTTGTCGTCGTATCAGGACATTTATCTTTAGAGCGTTTGCAGAACTTGTAAGTTTTTACGTGATTAGTTCACCATTTGAAAATGATTTTCTGGGTACGTTTGATTGACGTGATATTTGCACGTAAAGCTTGCGGTTATGTTGTGGGGACGAGTGACCGAGTCTGCAGAAAAGGTTCACTCGCTTAGATTTGAGATTAAAGTTAGAGGATGAGGGTGGAATATTTTTTTCCCTTCTTAAACAAATCTAGGAAAAGTTCATTTAAACGTTACTGTGGTATCTCTCAGGAAGATACAACTATTGTATCTATGGGAATTAGCTCTCCCAGGGGAATATGTGAGGTCCCGAGCTTGTGATTAGGTAGGTTTTCTTTTTGTTGAAAAAGAACAAGCGTATTGTATTTCATTACGAACCATTTTTTTGGTTCACTGCTGTCCTGTTTTTCAACACCTATTGCTCTCTTCTTCTATTTTTATCTTGTTTCATGAACTTCTATCTCAACTTCCTATTCCTATGCACCTTTTGCATAGATTCTGCGTTCCCGTAACTTCATTCTAAATGCGGGCATCTTCCTCCCTGTCTATGGGAACGCCTTTGTTGCGGTTAGGGAGGCTCAAACTAACTTCTAATCTAATCTAGTGCCTTTTGTGATTTCAATCGTTCATCTTTACCATTTGTATGATTGGGTAATTTCATTGGAGGTGTTTGGCTCAAGGTATGTTACTCATTTCTTTGGCTGTGCTGCGGGAGTAAATTGTCTGCCTCTTCTAAAGCGCTGTTGTTTTTTTTATTTTTCCACCAAATACACTTGGCCATCTCGCGTAACATCGGTATCAATCATCATAACTATTACTTATCTTCAAAATTGGTATTGAATTAAATTCTTTGGTTATTCATCATCCACCCCTTTCAAAGTCCTTCCAGTATGGTACAACTAATTTATCTACAAGAATTTGCACTTCCGCTGAAGGTAAGGTAAGCCTCTTTGTTACAGTAGAAACAGGCATTTTGTTTTATTGAGGACCATCTTTTTTCGGTTCACTGCTGTCCTGTTTTTCAGCACCTACTGCTTCTTTCTTCAACTTTGATCTTTTTTCATAATCTTCTTTCGCAACTTACTGTTTCTATGCTCTTTCTGCATAGATTCCGCGTTTCCTAAGTCCATACTAAATGGTGCCTTCCTCCTTCGCAAGCGTAAGAAATATCATAACAATTTTTGTTTTGTTAGAGTGAATATTATGTTCTTTCCGAAGCTCTCCACTTGGCACAGTAGATGATGCGTCCATGTGAAAAATTGTCTCAAATCCCGACTGCCTACCTCATAGTTCTAGATGCAAAATAAATCAAATTTGCCCATTTTACTTCTAACATCAATCCCTCACACTCGTATCACTATATAGTTCCTATGTTCTTAAGCTCATAATTCAATACGAGTACGCACTAACGAAAGGGTTTTCAGCAATGAGTCACATGAATTATGCTTTCCTTAGTCACCTGTATTTTAAATGCATTACCAGAATCCGACTACCGCGACAAAGAGGAACTCATTTTTTCGTGCTTCTCTCCGAATCATGTTTTCGACAATTATCAAGTGTATTACGATAACCATGTATGAATAGCAATTAAGGGTCTCTGTGTTCGGTATTTGAACGCGATTTTTGCTCTTATTTCAATTTAAATGCGCACGAACGAATACATTTTTCAACTAAGCGTTACGAGGATTGTGTTCTTTTAGTAACTTATATTCAAATACACTGTCAAAATCAGATTAGGCAAAGGAAAGGAACTCATTTTTGATGTGCTTTTCTGTCAATCATTTTTTTTTATTCAACATTTTACACGGGTATCACGATACCAATGTGTTATTATCAATTAAGGATGTTTAGGTTAAGGTGTTTTAAAAGCCAATGTATCGACATTTCATGTTTGTACTTTATTGGAAGTAAATGATTTTCTTTTTCTTTCTCTTTCTTTCTTTGGATCGCCTTCGAGGCGGATAGGGAGGCTTAAACTAACTAATACTTCAAAGAAACAGTGACAACCAGGGCTTCCATAATGAAATTTCCATAATAAGCCAACTAAGATCCCAAAAAAGCCAGAATATTTTACTGGAAAACACCAGATTTCGGAAATTTGGCCTAAAAAAAACAATCTGGCAGCCCTGGTGACAACAGAAGCGCGGGCGGCCAGGCGCCTGGCCGCGTCAGTTGGCCGCGTAACAATGAGCTTGTAACCTCCCGCCGTAACGGTTTTTCGCCTTCTTCTTTATCGATGGATTCATCTCGGGAAATTTGAAAGCGATAAATATAAGCGATCAAGTTTTCCAGTCATGCGATAATTAATAAGCGATAAATTTTCATTTAGAGTGGATATTTGTGCATTATCGCTTTATTTATCACAACGCCTACGACTGGTAGTTATCATCGGTTTTCATCGTTCATTGTAAGAATTCCGACGGTATATATATTAGCAGTGATCACCGGTAATTTCAGACGCTAAAAATGCCTCATGACGATGAAGACCGTTATTTACCGTCGACTTCTGACGATCATTGCTACCGTAGAAAAGCGACGGAAAAATTACAGTTGTTTTTCAGACTACACTTCATAGTTTGAAATTAATAGTAATGATGGATGGCCCATGTCTAAGTTTAATCAAGGACAAGTGTCACAAGTCAGATAAAAGTATGCATTTCTTGCGATCAAATGAAATGACAAAAATTAGTTTACGTAACCATCACATTATGTAATTAGAGCTTTGGGTCTTTTATTGCGAAAGTGAAAACTCTAATTTAATTTTTTTATGTTTCAATTGGATTTTCTTATATTTATTTTCGATATTTATACATTTTAATTTTACTTCTATACATTGTAATGTGAAGCTCATGTTTCTTACCCTGGGCTGTGAATGTTTTGAATTTAATTTCACATGCATAAATTTTAACTCTTTTTACTTTATATTAATATTAAAAGTGAAACTATGAAGTTAAAAAATGCAGGACTGTAATGGTATGGATGCAAAATATGAACATTCCTGCTAAATAGCTCATTCATGCACTATCATATTTTGGTTCCAATAAACTAAATGTGTTTCAGGTTCTACTCATTATGTAACTCAGGCTTTGAAACATTTCACGTTTTTAAAGAGTTAGAATACCAGGGTATAATAATAATTAATCACGTACGTATTTGTAATAATCCTATACCTTAATGACCTATTTTCTAATGAAATAATTTTGTGTGAAGTGATTAAAAACGAATATATCAAAAAAATACTAGCCTATCTTCATGCATTCACAGTTCCAATAATTAATGAAATATTGTTGAATTAGTTTATACTCTCATGTGAAAATACTGTTTTGCTTATTTTCAAATAAGTCAACATGAAGGAAAAATTACTTGAACTTGCATTTGAGCTTAACGTAATATTCTGGTCAGTGCTTCCACTCCTAGGTGTGACGAAATATTTTCGTCTTGCTAGGTAATATAATTTTATTTCGTTTCGCTGGATAATATATTGTTGGGCTAGATGACGTGAATAGAGCAACACGAGGGAACATTGGAATGTTTGATAGATCATGTTTCTTGACCGTTGAACAGCTTGAGAGGGAAAAGTTGTCATAGGGCAGCCTTCGTGTTCATGTTTCGCAATCTCAAGAGCCTTGCCATCCATCAATGTCAACAGCCTGCGGACTCAGGCATCCCTCGAACTCACACAAGCACACAAACACAACACACACATCAACACGAAAGCACACGCACAGGCGTCGAAGCAGCCTCAAAGCGTGAGAAAGAGTTCGGAAATCTTCAGAGGACAAAGGGGGCGTTACCCTAAGTGAGGGCTCCGTCTCAGCCATTCATGAACCTGGAACAAGCGTGAGTTTCGACGCGGTGCACGATGCGCACCAATGAAATTTCGAGACGTCAGAACAAGGAAGAATTCCACCAATCAGGTTCAAAATGATGTCTTCATAACCATGAAGATTCGAGAATGTTCTAGAAGGAACGAAGTGGAACGCATAAAAGCGGTAGACAAGAGGAATCGAGAGGATTTTTCTCTCGGTGACAAAACAGGAGAGGTACACGAATTTGGAGTGCGAGGCTGGGGGTGCCGGCAGGTTCGCCGGTACACCCCCGGCAAAACAACAATACAAGAAAAACCCCTTCAAGAGCGTCAAGATTCACCAAACCCCTCTGCACAAGTGGACGCTGATGATATCTACAAGAGATTGATTCTACGAGCAGCGAGGGAGGCAATATGCAGTCACTTGCGCAATTCAGCATCAAACACAACAGCACAATCGCAGAAGAACGAGGTCGATATCTCTGACACCAACGAAGCGCGATTGCCAACGAGTCATTGAACATCGGAAGATAGCCAGGCGTCTGTTATCAACGCCGGGAATACGAAGAGGCATCTCCATGCCGCGGAGGTGCACTGGGCGCGTAGCTGAGCACCATCAGCAGCACAATGGAGCAGGCAGTGAATCGACAGCAGCGACACATTGCAGAGGAGTTCGAGTGTTTTTTTTTTGGTGTTGAGAAATTAAAACAGTGATATAAGTGTAAGTTAAGTACGAATCAGCACATTGGAAAGTGCTTTTTTTCACATGGCGCGCAAATTGTGTTAAGTGGTTTTTGGTTCATCTTGTGGTGGAGCACACTCAGCTGAGCTGTGTGATGCGGTTATAGAGCGAGAGTTCGAGCGGCGCGTGAAGCGAAGGGCTCTAAAGTTTCCTGGCACCTTGTGGTGAGCAAGGATGTTACTCTGTCGTGTGGTGTCCTAATTATTTCGTGATCTCAAGTCATTTAGAATTTACCTTAAATTTTGTGCAACCGTTAATTATATGCTCACGCTTAGAAATTGATAATCTTGATTCTCGGTGAGCATTCCACTCATATTCTTTGAATACCATGTCGCATTGAATCTTTATGTCAGAAATGTCATGTGTACTTTTCATTTTTGCACTCGTGCCTTTTGATCATTTCGTTTAGATTTTTGTGTGCTTTTAACTCGCGTGTTCAACGGTAAAATAAATATGTTAATCTTTCAAATTTTGTCGTTATTATCCATGCTGATGAATTAAGGTAAGCTCGTGGTGCACTATGCTAACACTGCTATTCCTAGTTTCTCTCTTTTCTGTCCCCCTCTCTTTCTGTGTATTTTTCTCTCCGTTCTTTTCCGTTTCCCCTCTGACTTTCGAGGTTGAGATTCCTCAATCGGTACGAGAGGCCGAAAGGCCCAGCCACGTATCGTAACATAGGGTAATTACCCTAGTCTAGGGTAATTAGACCCCTCCTAGGGTACAGTCTAGGGCAAGGAGAAAATGTGCAAAATATAGGGTAAAATCGGTTTTTCAAACCTAGTTTATAAAAATTTTGAAAAAATAAAGGAGATTGTCTACCCAGTTGAGTAACCCAAATAAGAATTATTTGAGCAGTAGCCATTAATTCAAAGAACGGATAAATAAATATTTGATTCGCAAATATAGCACAAGTTAACGTGCTCCATACAGTTACTGAACAAGTTACGGTTCTTTTCGCAATGTGTGGAGTGCACTTTCTTTGCAAGCTTCGTGTATGACGATTGCTGGAGCAGTGGTACGCACTCACACTTTACTTTGTTTAGTTGTCGTTTAGTGATCCAACTCAGGGAAACGAACTTTTTCGGAGTTCTTGGATTGCAACTTGGGGAAATTTGACGCATTTAATACCCTCTTTCAGTCTGACTCTCCGTATATCTTCAATCTAAGATCAGAAATCTATGGCGTAATTAGGAGTTTTTTCAGATTTAATGCGTGTTGTTTTTGTGAGAATACGACCATTTCTTTGCTGAATCCATCCCACCCAAGATTCTCTTGTGCTTTTGTGCCATTAGGTGATCCTAAATACATTGTGATGACAGCAACTAAAGCGACGTCATAGGTAACTGGCATTAGTGCAAAAGAGAAAGAGATTTTTTACTAATTGTAATGCTTCTTGGTTGAAGCAGCTTTGCTAATCCATAGAAGGTTTTCTGTCTACAGTCATTTACATGACCTCGTACGCTGTCTAAATCCGCGTAATTCTTCAATGCTCACTCCAAAATCTTTGTCATATACAAGGTGTTTCAGAACAAGCAGGAAAAAATTGCACACAAGTTGAAAATGGCATAATAAACACTATTTCTTTTATGAAATATTCCAAAAAATCTCGTTTTTGAGATTAGCTGTTTATTGTTTGAAAGGATGAAATGTAATTCCACAATTACTCGCAATATTTATTTTCAATTTATGTTACAACCATTTCTATTCTATGAGAGTTTACAATAATAAAATCTTGTTTTAGTGATTTTGGTTAAAAGATTTTTGCAAGAAGGCCACATGAAGAGCCTTGTTTATACTACACCCATTAAATCTGAGCAAGATCTCGTGACCAGAATTGCAGTGGCAGCTGGTGAGATTTCTAAAATGCCAGACGTGTTTCCTAATATCCAGCAGTCGTCAAGGCTAAGATTTGAAAAGTGCATTGATGTAGGATGAACACATTTTGAACAATTGAATTTTTGTAAAGTAAAGTCAAATAAATATTGCGAGTAACTGTGTCTTTACATTTCACTTTTTGAAACAATATACAGTTAATATCAGGGAGGCCCGAATTCTTTTTTGCTGAAAAATTCATTGAAGAAAAACTGTTCATTCGGCCAATTTCTACTTTGTGTCCAATTTTGTACCCCTTGCTCTGAAACTCCCTGTACATTAGACGAAATTCCTCAAATGAAATAGTTTGTCGATAAGAACTGTCTTGAGGAAGAGTGACATAAACATTACTTGAATGAACAATTAACACCAGACATGTCAGCCGTTAATTACTGGGAAACGGTGTTTAGCCGTGAAAATACGAGTGGGCTACCATGTTTTCCAAATCTTAAAGTTATAATTTCAAGGTTGTTCTCCCTCCCATTTCCAAATGCTTCCAATGAACGTTTCTTTAGCCAATTAAATTTGACCAAAACTTTACGAAGAACCAATATGGAGAATTAAACCGTGCGTGATCTGAGACATGCAATGTATCACCTTAAAGCATGATGCAGGGATCTCCAAATTTTTCAATGTAACGGCCACATTAAATATTGCCTACATTTATGCAGGGCGAAAGATCAAAAAATGAAAATAAGTCAGTGCCAGTAATTCAGTTTCCTTTCAAATTATATTTTCAAGGCCACCACACAGGGATTTGTTTGGCGGGCAGGATGAAATTATGTGTAGGGCCAAATGTGGCCCGTGGGCCATAGTTTGGAGACCCTGCCTTACAGAATCTGTCTTCACTGCAACTGATTTTTCAAAAAAAACTAATCTAGTTAAGGCTATTAATGAAACAAAAGTAATGCTACGTATGCAGAACCTTCAGTTATACTAAACCTTAGATATATAAAATGCGGAAAGATTGATAGCGTTTTTATTATGTTTTAGACTGTAGTTTCGTACTATGTATTCCCAGAACTTCAGTTTTTATGTGAGTAGTATAGCTTCCTGGAAATGAAAAAATTATTTGCATTAAGTTAGGCATTCTCTTCTTTCGAACAGATTGATCTAATGCTATAATTAACAACGCACGTAAAGTTCAGTACTTTTTTTATTTATTTTGAATCTGTCAAAAGACTTGCAACAACGAGCTGGAAAAAGTATTACATAGGTCTACATTTTCATCCAAAATTTGTTGTTGGGTTCTGTTATGGTCATTATTTATGTTCTGTAGCAACTATGTAGTTGTGAATACATGGACAACAGTTTTATCAACCACAGTGCTTTGTGTGTTTGTTTGAGTTGTTTATTAATCCACATTTTGAAATATATTTTTTTCATTTTAATGCAAAGATGTCATTTTATATATTTCCATAATAAAGGTGTTCAGATCATTCATTCACTAGGTAGCGAATCCCCAGAAGCTTCAAAAAATCTATCAGTGTAACGTATTTACGGGTTAAGCCAATAGCATTATTAAAGACCATACGGGAATTATTATATTACCATCATTTATATTTTCTAGGGTAATCAAGGAGCATTCTAGGGTAAAATGCCTGCAAGCATAGGACCCAAAGATAGACGAGTGCGGTAGGCTGGTTATAGGATCACATGTGCAAACTAAGAGAAGTAGGCATGTCTGGAAACATAGCATTATTTATAGAGGAGTTCATCAAAGAAAGAAAAATTACAGTGAGAATCAACAATAAATCATCCACTCCAAAACCAGTAAAATATGGTCTACCTCAAAGATCCGTGCTCAGTCCCATTCTCTTAACTATTTACATAAACAATTTATTCAAAAACAACCAGACAAACTTCTCACACTCTATGTACGCTGATGACCTTGCTATTTGGACAAGACGGCCAATATTACACGATTCCCACGCAATACTGCAAGAGGTCATGTCCAGCATAGACAGATGGTCTCAAAAGTGGGAATTCACCTTCTCTCCTACTAAATCACAAGCAATGTTTTTTCTAAAAGGAAAACACAGTTTGATCAGCCACTGATACTAGCAAACCAGCCAATCCAAACTGTAGTATAAACAAAATTCTTGGGAATGGTTTTCGCCCATGCTCTAAACTGGTCTCATCACATCACCAACCTTACAAACTGTTGCCAGAAAGACACTTGTTATGAGAATTCTTGCAGCACATAAATGGGGTGCAGATAATACAACTTTATACCGATTCTATTATGCAGCTTTCTTATCAAAAAAAGACAATGGTTGCCTTTCATATGATACTGCATCAATAACAAATCTAAATAAGCTAAATCGTATACAGTATGCTGCGGCCAGACATAATTGGTGCTCTCAAATGTACCCCAACCTATAAACCCCAACCTATAAACTGGAAGTGGAAGCCAGCTTATGCCTCTCAACATCCAACGCAAAATGAAACTGGGATCTCATGCACACAGAACACTGAGCATTAAGGAGCACCCAATACGACTGATGATGCTAAATTACTACCCATACTCATTGTACAGCAGCCTACCTCTTCCGCTCCAAGTGGCAGGACGACTGTTTGAGGAATTCAAGAAAAACAATGTAAACTACAAAGAGATTCCCGCAGTCTCCATGTCTCTGCGCTACAAGAAACCAGCACTGCCAATAAAGCAAACACTGAGGACCTGCAACAAATATCAAATGAACAGTGAACAATGGTAGATGGTGTTTAGGGATCTGGTGGCGTCTCTATATGACAACTGCAATCAAATATAAACGGATGGGTCTGTAAGCAGTGGTGCCACCAGTTGTGGGGTCTACTCCTGTAACTTCCAGCTGAAGGCATGGCTTCCAGAACATTCAAGCATCTTCACAGCAGAATTTTTGCCATTTACATTGCCAAACAATATGTCTCTAGGCAACCAACAAAGTACATTATCTTCAGACTCCTTAAGTGCCATCCAAGCCCTGACTACACAGCAGAGAAAATCTCACAACCTGATCCAGTGGATCATTGATTTTATTGTACAATTTCCACCTGGTTCAATGGCAACTGAATGAGTTCCAAGCCACTGTGGAATCAGGGGGAATGAAGTTGATGATGCATTAGCAGGAGAGGCACTGAACCTGCAGCCCAGAGTGGACATTCCCCTAAGCACCAACGATTTCCTAGAAAAAACTCAGCTCTTCTATAGGAGAAAATGGGAAAGTAATTAGGCAAAGCTCCCTCCACACCTACTTCAAGCCTCATGTTGGCAATACAATACCACTGAAACTCTCAAGACCTCACCAAGTGGCTGTTACAAGGATTCGGTTAAAGGTGTGCCTGCTAAACCACGGGCCCTATTATACAAAATCCTTGCCTGCTTCGTGCAGTAGATGCAATCGGACAGAGGATCTGCGCCACCTGTTTATGGAGTGTCCAGCATATGCAGCAGAAAGGAGCTGCCTAAAGGAAGCATGCCACAAAGAAAAGCTGCCAGTCACCTGGGAAGCCATTTTAAGCCCCAAGTTCCCAGCACAAGCGATTGCAACGTTCTTGGCAACCACTGGCAAGATGCCCTCCATATGAGCTGCTGAAGCTGAAGCGGTCGAGGGCGCCTGAGCCTCTACTGGTGGGACGCCATATTTCAACAAGTAACAAGTAAGATAGTAGCTATCACATAACACATTGCTCGTTGTTCTTCATTGCAGTGATCCAAGTTTGAACGTTGGTACTGTTGACTGTTTGGATAGCTTTAAAGTATTTAGGTCTAAATATCGAAATTGAATCATATCTCGTAATATGCAGACTAAGATCTAATTCCCAAAATGTTGGTATTTTAAGTTATTTTGATGTGTTATACTGGTAATGTAATATTTCAAAATTATTCTCTGTGCATTCACAAGAGAAAATTGCTTTTTATATGTGCGTTTGTGAAAATGTTAAATATTCATTTATAACTAATGCACATAGAAGTTACCATTCAAGTTACTGTACAATAATAAACAAGGATTAAGCTGTAAAGAAGTTCCTTAAGTTATTTGGTGCTATTTAAATCACTATTTTGATTAACTTGAGCTGCGTTTCTTAAAATAGTGCGGATGAAAGTGGGCGTATAACTGAATCAAGCTGCTAATTCATGCCAGCAAAATCATGCTTTGAACAAAATTTTCATTGAATATATTTTTCTACCCTCAGATTTATTTTCGTAGATGGAGACTGTGTAAATTTTTGTTAACTTACTACTGCCAATTTAGATTGTCTTTGTGATGGTGCAAATTGTTTTCTGAGCGATAAAATTTACTGAAAACCATGTATAATAGACTAAAATATTACCTATTTCAGCTCTGGAAGACCTATATTGATGAAATGTGAAGCATTCAATGCTCACTTATTGAATACTAAGGTAATGTATCACATGGGATCATATTATTTTCATAATGTTGCCATAATAATTATTTGGATTAGTTTGCTTGTAAATGTAAAATTTCAAAATGAATTTCCTTTTGAAAAGTATAACCATGTGTGTTCACTACAGGAAATTTCTTTTTAGGAATATAAAAGTGTTTGTGAAAATTATGTGTACATGCATATTTTCTTTATTTGTATTATATTTTTAGGCATAAAAAGTTATTACAGATAAAGCTTCAAACAGAGCAGTTTCCAAATGCATGCTGTAATAAAAAATGATATTGTTAGGAAGATCTTCTTTTACGCATGTGTTGACATTACAAGCTCTATTGAGAGTCACCTCAGCTATGTTTTTAGAGATAAATGTGGTATATTTCTGAATTATACTTTTAGTGAACAGCAGCAATATCTAAAGAGAAAAATTAAATTAAATATTTTCTCACATTTACTTAAACTCATTTGTACTTAGAGTTACTTTCTGATATGCCTTTGCTAACATTCCACTACCTACCTACAATGTATTTGCAGAAGCTCAAATTATGTTCTGGATTGCTTGTGCAGTAGAAGTATTAGAGGAATGTCATGAGCATTATTAATTCAGAAGATTGTACTCAATCTAATGACAAATATGAATTAGTTTGTCATAATTTTCAACTCTACAAAATCATTCCAGTTCATCAAATGTTGAAGTAGTAATAAATTTATTCAACATATTTATATTGACACAATGTCAATCGGTAAATAATTCTCTAACTCTATAGTCTATAAATTGCAACGTTTCTGTGGGCTTTAGCCGAAAGAAAAAATCACGAGAGCTGCGGTAGCACCTCCACCCGCACTCGGACTCACCTTTCACAACAGTCGCCGTCCGCTCAGAGCCGGCTCCCGGCTGCCGGTGACGACTGCTCAGAGGGGAAACCGGCACCCCTCCCGGAGCAAGATGCTCACTCCTACCAGTTGCCGGGTGCTCTCACCCGGGACAACTGCACAGCGTCGCTGCTGCAATAACTTTCTACAGTTTCTCCACAGAAACTAAACCAACGCCGTCACTGAGCAACGGCGCAACGCAAAAAACCAAGCACGTAGTAACGTCCTTACACTACGACTGTCCAGAGCACACTGCCTGCCGGTCGCCCGCAGCCGCTCGGTAGCGGCGGCAAAATCGCCATCTCTCGGAGGCAGAGCGCACACCGTTAGAGCGCCCTCTTGCGGTGGCAAACACCACAACACCACATCTCCCCCAGTTTCTCACGAAACTCGCGTTGGTGAGTGCCTAGCACTCGTACTCATTTAGGTAGGTGGGACGCCGCCTCTCGCGGCGTGACCACCTCAATGGTTCAGGCTCCCCCCGCTGCTGCTCCTCCGCATCACTGCCATCAGCGTCTCGCTCGTCACCCTCCTCTTCCGGGGACTCATCAGTTGACTCGCTATCTGCTGTCGGCTCAACGGGCACATTGTTTAAGGCGTCCACTACAGCTCCCTCTGGCAACGCAAAGGGAGTTGCACCACAACC
>JACJUY010001245.1:28724-41341 GCA_014220935.1 Platorchestia sp. MABIK
CACCGTCCGCTCGCTCCCGGAGTCTACCAGACACCAAGAACCATGCCCATTCAAAATGGCACGAACGACTGGCAAACGCAAACGACTCCTAGTCGTAACACCAGTCGCTCCGAGCGATCCTAGATCGCCCCGCCTCAGCGACACGCTTGTGCCGCTCAAGGTCCCTCTCTCCGAAGGAGCGCCGTCACCTCCCGCGGAGAGAGGAGACCTCCGGTAAGCACGGCTTACGCGGTTTCCATTGAGGAGGACGCGTCGCCCCGACTGGCGTCCTCCGCAGAGAAACCCGACCCACCAACCGTGGGCCCAGCAGACAGAGCTACCGTGGGACAGTCACAGGCAAAATGCCTGATCTCTACGCACGCATAGCATGCGGACTTCCTTTTGGCGGGAGCCTTCGCGGCCCCCCTGCCAGCAGGCGCCGCAGTGCCTTGCTTCTGCGGGCACACTCTCACTCGGTGCGCACCGCCACAGCGGTAGCAAGCACCCTTGCCACCACTGCCCTGCTTCCCAGAAGCAGCAAGGTCTGCCTCAAGCTTGGCCCCCTGGCCTCGAGCCGCCACAGCCCTCTGCGCGGCCATTCTATCCCGCACTCTCGACACCACAGCGTCGAATGGCGCAGTATACGCGTCCTCACGCGCAACTGCCCAAGTGTACAGAATAGTGGTGAGACCTTCGTAAAATTCCACCGACTCGCCACCGAATCGTCGGTGAGACGTCCACCGACTCGCCAGCACCAAGCCGACGGTCGGTGTACCGCCTATAAGCTTCTTGCAAAGGCAACGCGAATTGCGCGGCTAGCGTAGACCTAACTACCTGCCACTGAGCAGCGTCACCGACAGTCATGCAGCGAAACACCCGCGCGGCATTGCCGTCAAGCATAAACCCAATGACGTCGGTCGGCGCCACGCGCTCCAGCTGGCAGAGCCTCCCCTGATTCTCCAGCCACTCCAGCGCATCGATCGATCCATCGCCGGTCAACTTAGGCAACTGCCTAGCTAGCCGATCTAGGATCGGACCGCGCGTCTGAGTCAGGATGTTGGCCAACATGCTCACATCCACGAGCACTCCCGGCGTGCTCCCCGCCGGCGGCACTGGCGACCCCAGATCGCCAGCTCCGGCTGCCGCAGCTTCCTCAGCCGCCTCAGCTGCCTCAGCCGACGCGGCCTTCCCAGCCGCCGCCATCTTGCTAGCAACAAAGATGGCTACCACCGCTGAAAGCCTAGATAGCTTGTGGGCTTCAGCCGAAAGAAAAAGTCACGAGAGCTGCGGTAGCACCTCCACCCGCACTCGGACTCACCTTTCACAACAGTCGCCGTCCGCTCAGAGCCGGCTCCCGGCTGCCGGTGACGACTGCTCAGAGGGGAAACCTGCACCCCTCCCGGAGCAAGATGCTCACTCCTACCAGTTGCCGGGTGCTCTCACCCGGGACAACTGCACAGCGTCGCTGCTGCAATAACTTTCTACAGGTTCTCCACAGAAACTAAACCAACGCCGTCACTGAGCAACGGCGCAACGCAAAAAACCAAGTACGTAGTAACGTCCGTACACTACGACTGTCCAGAGCACACTGCCTGCCGGTCGCCCGCAGCCGCTCGGTAGCGGCGGCAAGATCACCATCTCTCGGAGGCATAGCGCACACCGTTAGAGCGCCCTCTGGCGGTGGCAAACACCACAACACCACAGTTTCGAAATATGAACATCACGTTCAGGCTCAAATTACACAGAAAAAATTTTTCAGCCACATTGATAAAATGCAAATCTAATACTCAAAGCTATAACAGACAAAGTGATATTGAAAATGACAGCACAAGAAAATGACTTGAATCAAAATTTGTACCCCAGAAATATGTACTATACTGTAATAAGATTAGGTAACAGTATTGCACCTAGTGCAACATATTTTTATAATTTCACCTAGAACAATACTGTTGCCAACACCTTTCTAATTTTACCTGTAAAAAGCTCAAGTTTTATTTTAAAAGGCAAAGTTTAATTTTAAAGAGGCCTAGTTTGATTTTAAAAAAGGTCAAGTTTGGTGTAAAAAATCAAGTAAAAATTCTGAAAAGCTTATGTTTCTAAAATTGTGTACCTATGTAGTAGTAGTTATAGTAGTAGTATTATTATTAGTAATATTAATAACATAGTTACAGTTTATTTGAGAGAACTCATTTTTATCTAAAAGTACTGGCATTGAATTTAGAGTAAATCAAATATCAGACAAAACCAAGCTGCTGTGATTTTGTACTTAATTTGATATTCTGTAAGTTAGACCTATAAATCATTTGCTATGTATACAGATCTCCGGTAACTATATTTGTTGAAAAATTATCGAAATATACTTAATGCAATAAGTAACTGTCAGGAAATTAGCAAACTGCATTGACTAAAAAGTGTAACATTGCACAGCTTCAAAATTATATTTAAACAATAAGGGCTTATTAAATAATCTCTATATTAATATGCTTAAAACTAAGTTTGTGTGTAACACTCTCATCCAAGTTTGCGAAATAATGGAGACCGAATCCCTGAGTGTTAATAGAAAGATCGCCTTTACATGCATTGATATGTTTGACATTTATCAGGATAGGATAGGTAGGATAAATTGAATTAGTTTAGGTTAGGATATTTATTATTTTTTATTATGTTCTTTATTTCAATTTTTGTTATTTTTTCACATTTCTTTTTTTTCATTTTTTTATTTTTTCCACTTATTCTCTTTTTTTAATATTTTATATCATTTTTTATTTTTTGATCTATGTATTAATACTTTTAAACCCAAGTTCTCATGTACTGCTCTCATACGAGTTTGTATTATCATGGATACTGAATTCTTGAGTGTTGCATAAAAAGATTGCCTGTACATGCATTGATTCGTTTGACATTTATCAGGTTAGCACAGTTTAAGGAAATGTTGATAAACTTTTTTTGTGGGTCTAGATTTCTTTTGTTTGTTTGACATATTGTTTGACATATTATTAGGATAACTTAGGTTAGGATAGGTTAGTAGGATATGTTACCTTAGGTTGGGTGAGGTTAGAATTTGTTAGGTAATGATGGAATCACCTAGGTAAATGATGATATTGCTTAACCCATTGCTAACAATTCAAATGATTCAGAATAGAAAAGGTTAGTATAGGTTAACTTAGGTAAGGATAGGATAAGTTAGTGTGAGAGAGGTTAGGATGAGATAAGTAAGGTGGGCGTAGGTTAAGTAATGTTGATGAAATTTTATTACGGGTCCATGTTTTTTTTGATTGACATATTATCAGGGTAGCTTTGGTTAGGATAGGATAGTATATACTATATAAAGGATGGGTTAGGTTATAATATGTTATGTTATAATTTCAGGTTATGTTGAGGAATTTTTTTAAGGGTTCACTTAGCCCAACGATGACATTGGTTAAGTTAAGTAAGGATAGGTTAGGACGGAGTAGGTTAGGTTAAAATATGTTAGGTTAAGACAAGATAAGGTAGGTTAAGTTAGACTTTGTTTGGTAATGTTGATGAAATTTTTTCACATGTGCGTCGTTTTTTATGTTTTTTTACGTTATTATCACGATAGGTTTGGTTAAGATGGGTTAGGTTAGAAGATGTTGTGTTAAAATTTGTTAGGTAATGATGGAATCGCCTAGGTAAATGAGGACATTGCTTAACCTATTGATTAAAATTCAAATGATTCAGGATAGGTAGGATAGGTTAGTATAGGTTAAATTAGGTTAGGATTGGTAAGAATAGGATACGTCAGGATAGGTAAGTATAGGATACGTCAGGATAGGTAAGGATAGGGTAGGTTGGGATGATATAGGTTAGGTAATGTTGATGACATTTTTTCATGGTCCTCCTAGCCCAACGATGACATTGGTTAAGGACCCATGGAATTTCCAGGGGTCTGGCTAGTATTCTATAATATCATATATATAAAATAGAATTCTAAATTATAGGCCAACATCTCTACAAATAATTTCATTTTTTAAACATTTGTACCAGAGCTAAGTGCATTTATACATCATCTCCCATCTTTAAAGCTTCTAATGGAAGTTTTTTATGTAGGAAAATGCTTCCGAATATGATTGTGGGAGCATAGACATGGCTGCTTTGGTGCTATGACATGAAACGGTTTATCTATTACTTCTTCAAGGAAGACCATTCGGTGCTCAGTAATGGTCAGTAAGAATGTCAAATTAAGTACAAGATTACAGCACCTTGGTATTGTCTGATATTTGATTCACTCTATATTTAGCACCAGTACCTCAAAATAAATATGATTTATTTCAACTGAACTTAAATTGTTATTATTACATAGGTACACAATTTTGAAATTTAAGTTTTTCAAAATTAAACATGATTTTTTTAAAAATTCACTTGATATTTTTTAAATCAAACTTAAAATTTTTTAAAATGATCTTGGGCTTTTTTTTAAAATTGAACTTGAGCTTTTTTAAATTGGACTTCAGCTTTTTTAAACTGAACTTGAGTTTTTTTCAACTGAACTTGAGCTTTTTAAAATTGAACTTGAACTTTTTAAAATTGAACTTGAACTTTTTTAAATTGAGCTTTAACTTTTTTAAATTGAACTTGAACTTATTTAAATTGAACTTGAACTTTTTAAATTGAACTTTTTCAACACGTTCACTGCGTTTCCGCGGCTGTTACGGTTGGTTTGGTTAGGTTGTAATTAGCAGAATAGGGAAATCGGTTTTCCAGCTTGAATACATTTTAATTCTTCCTCATGAATATTAAACATACGATAGCACGATAACATTTCACCTCGTACGACAACAATAATTTTTAAAGATGTCATAAAACAGATAAAATGTCATTCATTTATACAGGCACGTAAATGAGCAATTTACCTGTTGGTACACATGTGTCCCAATACGCAGTGAACGTGTTAAATTGAACCTGAGCTTTCTTTTTTAAATTGAACTTGAGCTTTCTTTTCAAATTGAACTTGAGCTTTCTTCTTTTAAATTGAACTTCTGCTTTCTTTTTTAAATTGAACTTGAGCTTTCTTTTTTAAATTGAATTTGAACTTTCTTTTTTAAATTGAACTTGAGCTTTCTTTTTTAAATTAAACTTGAGCTTTTTTAAATTGAACTTGAGCATTTTTGAATCAAACGTGACCTTTTTAAAATCAAACTTGGCCTTTTTTAAATCAAACTTGATCTTTTTTAAATCCACCTTAACCTTTTTTAGATCAAACTTGACCTTTTTTTGATCAAACTTGACATTTTTAAAATCAAATTTGACCTTTTTTAGATCGAACTTTCAGATCAAGTTTGACATTTTTTAGATCTAACTTGACCTTTTTTAGATCAAACTTGACATTTTTAGATCAAACTTGACCTTTTTTTAGATGAAACTGACCGTTTTAGATCAAACTGACCTTTTTAGATCAAACTTGACCTTTTTAAGATCAAACTTGACCTTTTTTAGATCAAACTTGACCTTTTTTGGATCAAACTTGACTTTTTTTAGATCAAACCTGACATTTTTAGATTAAACTTGACCTCTTTCAGATCAAACTTGACCTCTTTCAGATCAAACTTGAAATCTTTCAGATCAAACTTGACCTCTTTCAGATCAAACTTGACCTCTTTCAGATCAAACTTGACCTCTTTCAGATCAAACTTGACCTCTTTCAGATCAAACTTGACCTCTTTCAGATCAAACTTGACCTCTTTCAGATCAAACTTGACTTCTTTCAGATCAAACTTTACCTCTTTTAGATCAAACTTGACATTTTTAGATCAAACTTCAGCTTATCAAATAAAAATGGAATTTTCAAATTAACCTTTAAAAGGTGTAGTCTTACCAGTACATATTGATGTGGTACAAATTTTGCTTCTAATGATTTACTTGTGCTGTCATTTTCAACATTGTTACTTTGCCTGATGTAGCTTTGAGTATTAGATTTGCTTTTTATCAATGTGACTGGAAATTATTTTAGACATGTTTTCAGCATGAAGATGATTTTTGCACATCAAAATGTTGCTTTTTATAGACTACAGAGTAAGTGAATTTTTCAATGACTGACAGTGTATCAATAAAAATATGTTGAGTGAATTTCTTACTACTTCAATGCTTGATATGTATACTGGAAAGATTTTGTTTTGTTGAAAAGTTGAAAAATAAATTATCTAGTTTTTCACTCTTGCTCTGATGAACTTGGTACTGTCTCCAAACCTTGTGTGCATGATAAAGTGATTCCAGAATCTTCCAATAATGCAAATGAAGGGAACAGCTCTTGGTTCCCTGTAGTTCTAAGTCACTTCCTAATAAGCGCTCAGACTTGTTCAGTAAATCTGTTTCATTTAGCAGTCAAAATTCAATATGTGATGCTCCCATTGATAACAGCCCAAATTTGATCAGTGAAACTTTGGAAAAGTATTTGAATTCAGTGAGTGATATCCCTCTAGATTTGCTTGATTCTGAGGCTACAGGAGAGACAGAAGTTCTTTTATGGCAATTCCTCTAATGAAGCCTTGACTGATATCTCCAGTAAATTCTTACTCAGGTCTGGAAGACCTGTCATGATAAAATGTGAAATATTTAACTCGTATGATTCAGTACTAATGCCTTGTGTTGCTTATTGGACATTCCTTTCATTTCCATAACAGGGTGTCAACTAGGTAGTAACGTAGGAAAATACAGTAAAATTTGAAAAGTAGTAAAAAAGGAAGCAAAGAGTAGTGAAATTTACCTCAGGGGACTACTTCACCTGTCCGAGTTGTAAAAAATTGTTAAGGGAGATAATTCACTGAAAATTGAAAGTAAAGTACGTTTGTATAAAGAGTTTGAAGATTTTCATAAATTTATTTCTTGCAAAATCAGATGTTTGCTGCAGTTTATGGGAAATATTCCTCTAAGAGGATTGGACAATCCCGCGGTGTCTACTGGTTTCAAGTCAGTTTATTTTTTTGCATATGATGAACTGTTGCTCTCATTGTTCAAAGATGTTAAGACGAGGTCTTTTCCAAACATTTGTTGGAGTCCGTTTAGGAAGAGGTACATAAAAAATTTGGGTCATTTTTTTTGCAATTTTGTATTGGTTGCTTCAGTTAGTATTAAGTTTTTAATTTAGTAATTTATGTATTAATCAACTTGAAATTTTTTTGGATGTTATTGCGAGTATTACTGACTCAAACTACCTATCAGAGGCTGATTTGTTACATCTGTACGTTTGTACAACATTCATTATGTAATCAGTAGGTAGTAATTTTTTGCTGTTGAAGGTAGTAAAAAGTAGTAAAATTTGGAAATTAAATATCAGTAGACATCCTGCATGATTCTTATATTTGAATTGTTTTGATGCTTCTGTGCTAATGCAAAATTTCAAAATGAATTTCCTTCTCATGAAATATGTATAACCCTGTACATTAATTTACGGAAATTACTTTCAAGTGATATATTTGTGTGTGTGTGGAATAAACATGGAAATTCTAATTCTCTTTATGAATAAGGATAGACTTAAAAACTTATTACAGAAATGACATAAAAAATACCAGTTTCCAACTGCATGCAGTAGGCAACAAGGAAAAAGTTATTGAAAAATACTGAGAAAATGTGAAGTTGGTCAGTGATTGCACTCATAAAACTCATCATTACCAGAATATATAACAAACATTAAGCTGTGATGGTTCTCTTTACTGTTCCTACCCTCAGAGTCTAGGAATTATTGCACAAAGGCTGGACTGACTGGCCTATCCACCATATTTGTATTGAGAATTTATCACTCCATTGAAACTTTCCTCCGGAGGTTAAAGCGGCATGAATCTCGATCCTACTTAAGGTTTTTGAAAACAAAGCTTCATTCTCTGTGCAATTAGGTAGTTACTAAGGTGAGGTGCACTTTTGATTTCGATTTATCGCACACAGTAACATTGTCTATTTAACTTCTAGATGACGGAGCTTCAGCGATATGTAGGCGTCAGTCTTCACAACACCAGGTCATCATGACATCATGACGGTGGTGTGGCATTGGAAATGTCCTACTCTGGGTTAGGACAAGCTAGTCTACGGACGAAAATCTCATTCAAGGAGCATTCCACCTGTCAGTTAATATAAGGTTCGTGTAAGCTCATACAGTTATTTTCGTTCATTAACTAAAATCTTTTTCCCCAGGGGGATACAACTATTGGATCCATGAGAATTAGCGCTCCCAGGGGAAAAATGTGTGAGGGCCCGAGCTGAGAGCTCGGTAGGCCTTCTTTTTGTTGAAATAAAATGTTTTTGTTATGTTAAGGATCATCTTATTTCGATTCACTGCTGTCCTGTTTTAAACACCTACTACTTTCTTCTTCAACTACCATCTTTTTAATGAACTTCTTTCTCAACTTACTGTTTCTATGCTCCTTCTGCATAGATTCCGCGTTCCCATTACTCCAGAAACTAAATGGTGCCTTCCTCCATCCTCTCTTTGGTTCACATTTTTTTTGCTGCGGATAGGGGGCTTAAACTAACTAATAATTTTCTCCCGTTATAGTAATGCAAATAAAGAGATTTAATGCCAAAAATTTTCGAACAAATATTGGCAGATCGGTTGCAAAATTTGAAAACAACGTACAAGTATTGCAGTGGGTAGAAACGATAATTTAAGGGGACCGTCTGGTCTGGATCAAGAAAATGGCCGTCACGTTTTTTCAATGGGATCTAGGTCTATGAAATTTGACACACCTATGTATTTTAAAAACAAATAGGAGTCGCATTGCACACTTTTTCCAATTTTTTGCATAATTACGGAGATAATGGGAATAAATATAGGATAAAAGTGGGTTATTTCAAGCTGTTTTTATCTCAAAAATTTGTTTTTGTAGAGCAGCGATTTAGGTATCATTGGATGCGGAAAGAGTTACTGCATAAAGAGTCAGAGGATTATTTTGAAATTCTCAATATTTTAGTTATTATAAAACTTCAAATTTTTATTTCAAAAAATTATTAATTTTCCGTGGACTTTTTAATGTAACTAAGAAACCATTGTGAATTTCAAAATCATCCTCTGACTCTATATGCAGCAACTTGTTGCGCGCCCACTGATACCTGAATCACTGCTCCATGATAACAACTTTCTGAGATAAGGCGGCTTGCACATTTGTATTTGTTTTGTTCAGGAAGCGAATTTTAGTACCGAGAAACAGGTCTTTTCATTTGCAAGCTACATTGCTTCGAGAAATCGGCGCGTTTGACGTAGTGAAAGCTATTCTGAAGTATACAAGTGGTACCAGGGGCCAGGCACCGAGCGAGGCCCGCGTGGGGCTCAGGGGTAACGCGTCGCTCAGGTGTACCTGAGATGTGCTTCAATCCTAACCAAACTTAGCAGATGCAGTACCAGTTACTCTGAGCTTGACAGGCAGATTCAGCTAGTCGTTTGACATCGTAATTGCTTCGGCATTCATGTCACACTGAGCTCCTCCCTGACCACGGTCTTATTTATGGCTACAGAACGGGAGGGGGTGGGGGCTTAGGTTTATGGGAGGTACCGAGCACCGACGTTGCCAAATCATAAAAAGTCTTTAACAGCTGAATGATAAGTACATATCTCTTTAGAAATGAACAGTCGGTGAGCAAAAACTACCTAAAATGATATGGCACATGAGCGCTGACGCGCCATGCAACTCCCTCCCGCCGCTCCTTCTCCCCCCGTTTACCCGGCTTAGGTGCTTAGAAAATTCAGCAAATTCCGGCTACTTGACTAGTCGGTGGCCTTAATGCTATTATGAAAAATGGTCTTTCGCTCAAGAATTGGTTATTCTACAATATATTTGATCGTAGCATGGACGTCAGCTCTCAATGTGACGTTTTAATATCAGTTTGTTTTATCCGTACGACATCATTTGATGCAAGTTTAACATGCTAAATGGGCTCAAACTTTTCCATAAAAATATATTCCCCAGAACTTTACCGCACAGCTGTAAAATAGGGTACCAATATCAAGTGTTGTATTCAGAGTTAGGTTAGTCGACTTGGCGTTTTCTGGATACAGCTGTCGCCAGATAGGCCAAATGTTGCGCCCACAAGTAAAGCTAGCCTGGCTTGCTCTGATCATGATAGCCGCAGGAAAGTCAGTCGGGAAAGGGGTAATTTATTTTATTAAGATTTCGTTTGCAGTTTATATTACTAATGTATTCCAATTCATCAGATGCTTAGCTGCAGTCGGTTATGGTGGCGATAAGAAACAAAAGGCGTCAGCCATCCGAAGTTCAGAGTCTTCGCCATTGGGCTGGCTCCAAGAAACGACGGGAAAATAATTGTATTTGTTCAACATCTGTTTTCTTTTAACTCCATTGTAAATCAGTGGTGATTTGGAATAACTTTATTGTGGGACTTATCATCGTAATTGTCACGTTTTCTGCGATGAAGATAATTTGAGCACTCGTTCAGCATTCATCAGTATTGCAGCCTTTTTCCTAATAATAGTGCATTATTACCTGGTAGAATAGGCCAGACCCTGTAATACTAATCTGTTCAATTATTTCAAATTGTAAGAAACCACATGAAATATATATATATATACATATTTTTGTGCAGTCTTCAAATTCGCGGTAATTGGACAGATTCGTTTTACGAGGTGTGGCCTATTGGTATCCGGTGCAGTGCAATTCGCAATTGCTGAGAAAATCGTTGCACTGCTTATGAATCTTCCGGAATAGAGTGGTAAAAGTGGTCATTTAATCGTAGAAATAACACGACAATGCTGACCATAAGCCCAGCAATGAATAATCATTGAAATCTGCTGGCAAATTAGGATTGTAATTTAGCGTCGGACCGGCGATAATTTTCAGACGGCTTGTTCCAATTTTAGTGAGAGTGTACAATTTTGAGTGTTTTTCAATTGGTTTGTTGATCTGTGCTAAGCTTTTGTTGTAACTGACGACATATGATGACCTTGTGTAATAGAAAATCTATGTGAAAGGAAAATGGTGTGAAGCAGGCCTACCTTATGCAACCTTCATGTTCTTGTGATAAAATGAGCACTATCATCTGCTGATACGTTGACTGCAATTGGTTAAACTAAAGTTTAGCATTCAATTTAAGCTTAAAATCAATTGTAGCAAGCCATTTTGAAAATAACAAACATTAACTGGATCGTGCTTACATCTATCTTTGATTAAATATTTATAAAAATTGAGTTTGGGATAACTACTGGTAACAGGTTGGTTAGCATTATTATTAAAATCCACTACGTGTACACCAGCGGCTCACGTTGCGGTCAGAGTGTTTATATTGAAAAAAGTGCTAGAGTACAATAGACCCTTAGTTAAAATGTGAAAATTCTATAGCCTTAGCTAATGTTCGCCAGGACAAGTACGATTCAATTTATGTTTCTGTAGCATCACAAATCAATGAAGACAGCAATTTTTTCATTGACTCGCTGGACAAGAAAAACATTGACACATACCTTCTATGATTTTTCGGAGCCTGGTCAGCTCCGTTTTTATTTTAAAAGTAATTTGTTTTATTTCGATTGCTTACAATACATGATACGCTATTATGGCGTAAATTCACCAGTGTAGTAACTTCGTCCATGCGCGTTTAGCTTTTTGATATGATATACGAAATTTTTACTGCATGGTGTGACAAAAAATTGTTAAAATCATTTCTTTCAAACACATGTACTTTAAATCCGTACCAGAAACCTAACTTATAACTCGAACATAATTCTATGTTTTAGTCAAAGAAACTTTTTCCAGACACATCTAATCAGTAACGCATTTCCCACCGTTGGTTGCTGAGGTAATTTTCATAATGCTGCTGACCGACCTGCAGTGACTAACTCAATTTTGATAAATACTTATGAAAGCTAAATGAAGGCACGATCTAGTTCATGTTTGACATTTTCAAAATTGGTGACTACAATATGCTTTGAATTTGAATTGAATATTGAACTTTATTTAAATCCATCGTAAAAAACGTGTTAACGTTTATGCTATACCGTTGAAATTTATTTTTAATTTTCATGATTTGCAGCCCAAAAGGTAGACATGGTTTTCAGGAGCTTTACCACTCCAGTTCGTGCGTTCGTGAATATAGAGCATTGTTGCCAATTTGGCACTACCGTCTTTGGAAATGCCAAGTCGAGGGCTATCAAGAAGATTACTAACCTGTCATCTGGGGGCTGCTTGCTTCTGCGAGGTGTGGGACCTTCCCGTTACTCAAACTTGACTTTTCAAACGAGGAGAAACATCAGCAGTTGCACTTACACGATTTCTTGTTCGTCAGAACGTTTTCTCCGCGATTCCTCGGAGAACTATTCCTTACGTTACGAGAAACCATCTTCTCAAGTCATCTGCGATGGACTTTGGAGTCCCCGTCAGAATAACATCCGTTTTTTAAGCTCCCAGTCTTCCCCAACAACACTCGCTAATCCCCAGAGGTCCGCAGAGCCTCTGGAGTGGAGCTATGCCTCGGTGAATGGGGAGCAGCCGCTGTTGGGGCTCACGATGGGGAAGGTCATCTCACGCGCTCGGGACCAGTTCGGGGACCGGGAGGCGGTCGTGTCCGTCGCTCAGGGCGTGAGAGCGACCTATGATCAACTGTTCAATGACGTGAGTTGGCGGAGGTGCGGTGTTGTGGGCTGGCGGAGATGCGGTGTGTGGGCTGGCGTAGGTGCAGTGTGT